>OY253753.1:7528840-7722344 GCA_958009045.1 Oxytorus armatus
AAAACGAGAATTTCTCACCGAAGAATCCAAAGAGGGTGTACGTTGCCCTTGTTGAACGTGAAAGATTGGCCATAGCCAAGTTTCTTTGCTGTTTGCATCAAAGACCAAATATTCAATTTCTTTGATAAGAAAATAAGCTCGTATCGGAAACTCCGACGTTCCCGTAAGTTTGCGAGACGAACGCGAGAACATACGATATCAAGATGGCGACGCGCTTCCGAGTATGACAAAATGGCGGACACATCGGCCACTTCGACGCTTACAGAGACTCGAAAATAGTCATTTCAATTGCTTTTCGGAATAGTTTGATGAGTAAATGCTGTCAAAGAATGAACATTGAATTAGAGAATAATAGGGGACATAAACAAACCATAACAGGCTATTACTAACGATGCGGCACGAACGTTTAAGGTTATGTTTAGCTTCGCAAGGAATTCCGTAGACCGGTAGTAAAAATGACGAATGAAAATCGAAAAAAATGATGGTTAGACCTTCCAGATATTTCGATCGTGCTCAACGACGGCCATTGTCTTGCGATGCCGAGCAAAATTGTTGATAAACGAAAATTGTTTCTAAAGAAACATCGGATTATCGTAACTGGAGAGATTAATCCAAAACGTCTCGGGCAGTAGTTGGACCCGTCTATTGATCCACTCGTGAGTTGCCAAGTGAATACATTCCGTTTTATTCGACGATCGAGCTCTTTGACGGTGAACTGAACGTTCATGGAGGACTCGATGGATAACGGAGATAAAACAACAAGAGCCAGATGCACAAACGCCTGATCGGTCGAAGCTGCCAAAATCAGATACACAACGGTCCGACGATTTGACCCCGAAATCGACGGCTTTGATAGGCTACTGGCCTCGGTTTTAGGCTTCAGCTTTCGTACCGTACCGATCAGCTCGAGCGCACGTATCGCGTCTGTCCTTTAACTACAGAGGCGTTCGGCATATATACACAAATGGTGCGATAGTGGCTTGGACAGCCTCTGCGCTTTGGTCCGCGATCACTCGCTTTGCACATACGCGCGGTTAAGCCCATTAACCATGGGGAAAGTGAGACAGCGAGTAAGAGAGAGAGAGAGAGAGTGAGAGAGAACCGATGGGGTTTACGGGAGTGACAGAGTAAATTACTATGAGAGTCAAAGTCGAGGCTGAAGGCTTACACACGACCCGTCATAATTCATGCGTGAGGCATTTTGACGCGGGGCCAGGCACGCCCGTGAATTCACAACATAAACGGGTCTCACTGCGTGAGTGTGTGCTCATGTATGTTATATTGTCTGTAGTTTACGCAGACTGACAAATAAACTAAAAAGATTTAGTGTGTGCGACCGGGGCCCGAAATTGAAATCGCTTTAACTTCTAATCGGTTTGAGCTTTCGGATTACAACTTTCCGACAAATAGACTCTCGCGCATCGGATGTTCACCATTGAATTTAATGAAAATCGACGGAAGCCTTTTGTAATTTATGAAATTTTCAATTTTCCGAAATATTCATTACATAATCGAGCAAACGTCACAGTATCCAGTTCGAGGAGCGCGAAAAAAAAAGTGATGCAAATCGAAACTTCGCGGCAATAACTTTTTACGAACGATCTTAACAGAGAGAAGAAAACGAGAGTGAGTATCGTTAATTTTGCAGCTTGCATCCTGCGTTGGAAGTGCACGTTCGATTGATCCGTACGGTGTCTGCATATTGCGCAATGTAAACACCCGTCGCCGCTGTCCCTATAACATAATACATATAATAGTAACGAAACGGGATGCAAAACTCACTCAACTACAATATTCCATTTCGTACAGTGCACATAGTGTTTTTTCTTCACGTTATAGTGTATATACATACGTGTATACTCACTTTTCCTTCTCGGTTGCTTCCGGCAGTAAAAACTTGACGGCAACGAGTCTCTTCCCGAGGGTGGTGGTCGTGCCGTACTCCGGAATCCCCTCGGCTTCCGCCACGTATACCTTTATTAGCATAATTTGTTTTCCTTAGAAATCGTTCGCAAGATAAGACCTTCTCCTTCTGCATCTATACTTTTCCACTGGCTCTTACACCGCCCCACCCGCTCCCGCTGTTTTATCCATCGTCTTGTATTTCTTTCGGTGTTGGAGCTTTTGCATGCAAAGCAGCAAAACCAGCGACGAAATACAGAGCCGAGATTCTCGCGTTGCTTAACTTTCTATATATGTGTATACGAGACATTCCACGTTAAATCAATCTAACTGTGACCATTAAGGGAAGGTTCCCGTCCAAATCGATGAAAAAAATCGAAAAATTTATTTTTCCTCAATTTTCATCTTTGTGTTGACGAGAATACGTGGGCGAAAGGATATTTCGATATATGATGTAGTTCTCGAGATATACGGGGTCGGGCGGAGCAGTCTGACCTGATGGTCGAGTCTACGGTAGGTAGCATAAAACTTTAAACCGCGTTTTTCTCGAAACAACGTTTTTCGACGCGCGATACGCTCTACAGGTTCGAGGAATGCACCGATTTCAAAGTTTCACTCCTCAAATTAAAGCTAATTAAATTTGGGGGGTCCTGACGGCGCGTTTTTTTCGAAAAAATTATTTTTAATATTTCTTTTTTAACGTTAAAGCCCAAAAAAAGCATGAAAAAATGAGTTTTTTTTAACGGCCGCCATTTTGTTTTAAAGGGCTTTTTTAAAAATCGGATACCGATAGGTCCCCACAAATTTCATCTATTTCGAGAATCTCTTTGGTTTTTGGATTTCAGACCACTTGGTGAGGCTGTAGAAGGTACCGCGCACATCACTCCGTGCCGGGAGCGGCTTCTTTAGCGGAAGCTGGAGCCGCCATTTTGAATTATTTTATTGTGAAAAAACTCAGTACAATACTGCTTTTATGTACAAATAAAACCCACAACAAAATTTTCGCACAATAATTTATTTTGTATTGAAAAAAAAAAACCTCAAATTGAGGTATTTTTGGGGTCTTTGGACGGGAACCTTCCCTTAAACTCGAGAAATCGGTCCACAATTTTTCATATTGTCGCTTATGACCCTAAAGGGCTAGTTTTTCTTCTAGATTTTTTTTTTTTCGCTAACAGTTGGTTAGTAAGAATTTAAAAGAATATATTTCACATAAAACAAAAGGTTAGGCGTGATTTAAAAATGTGAAAAAATTCTGAAAGTTTCTCTGGTCAATTCTACACATTTTCAAGCTGTATCCCATAATGGGCCGGCGTTTGCCTTCGTCATTTGACGTGGAATACCTCGTATATTTTGTAGAGCGAGCGATGCAATTCTTTTCTCTATCCTATTGTCATATTTCATTTCCCCTCCGCGGGCAAACAATCCGACGGATTTGCGAGAAAGGTGGATGGCAAAGGGAAGGTGTATAGTGTATATTGTACACGTCTTCCGGTTCGTCGATCCAATTTCAAGCTTTGTCTGTGGGTGTAAATTATTTTTTCTTTTCCATCGCACGAACGCCTCGGGAATCTACCGTGTACATTTTCTCGGGAATCGGAGCGTGACCCGCGCGATTAATAACATTTTCGGAAAATTATTTACCCATCGGGTGCGAACGAATGGAATTTCTAGAAAAAATCATTTCGAACAATCGCTTCTTGTAATTTTCGAAAAGATTTTCTTTTCTTTTCGCAAAAAAATATAATCAAAACCCTTCTGTTTATCGTCTTTTAACCGCGGAGCCTCCCCTTACAATTGACAATCATTCGAACGAACAATTTCCGATTTTTCTAAGGTCTACTAAATTTTTCCGTCTGAAAAGTATCCGCAAAAGGACTCCGACCTTTTATAGCGAGTATTAAAAAAAAAATCAACTATAAAAAAAGGCGGATGATCAAAATAATACACGTGTACGCGAAATTTTCGTGTTAAATCGAACGAGCGGATCCGTGAATTGCAGTATGGGAATAAATTGCGTGGGAGATACCAAAACTGCGGAGTTGTGCATTTTCGTGGTCGGGGATGGAAAGTACGAGTTGGCATCGAAGGTGAATGGGTGTTGATGGCGACGCGCGGAGGAGTATGAGGAGATGAGGAGGAGGGGTCGCTGTAGCCACCATCCCCGTGTGTCATTAGCGACGTGGGTGGGTACAAACTGCAACCCCTGGCAACCCCTCGGAGTCTCCGACGTGGGGCAAAACAAAAGGAGTATTATTAGCGGCATTAGCGCATTCCCAACCTGTTCAAAGCCCCGTAGAATGCTGGCGCTGCGAGGGTTGTTGTACGCCAAAGAATGCTCGCTTCTGTACTTCGTTAATCGACGTATTGTTACGATCGTATACGTATGTACATTTTATAAATATATATATATATTAGGGCGATTTTTTTTTTCGACTATCTTTTTTTTTTTTCAGTCCCCACCCGAAATTTTGTTGGATATGTCGAAAAGGAAAATCCCTGAAAGTTACAGCCCTTAATATTAATTCTAAGTACTTTCCCAAAGCGTGAGAAGATTTTCCATCTAAAATACACGTAAAACGAATTTTTTTTTTTTCAAATTTCTATAACTCAGCCGCATTTTATGCTATCATATTGTTCTTGGTTTCGATTTACTCAGAATGAAACAATTTAAAAAAGTCCCTTTTGCGGCGAAAGTGTAAATTGTACCGGTGAGTTGGTACGGGTCACTGAAGTTGATTTTTACCAAAAATTCTCGTTTTTTTGCCGTTATCTCCGAAACAATTAACTTTACGAAAAAAATGTAAATGAAAAATTTGTTGGAAATTAAATTTTCCTACAAAAAAGGTCCTATCGACCCAATTGCTTAGATTGATATTTCTTGAGATATTGAACTTTAACTTATGAGTAGTATAAAATTTATAAAATATGAAATATTGATAAAAATAAATAAATAATAAATAATAATAAAAAAAATAATAAATAAAAAAAGTTCAATATCTCAAGAAATATTAATCTAAGCAATTGGGTCGTTAGGACCTTTTTTATAGGAAATAAAATTTCTAACAAATTTTTCGTTTAGATTTTTTTCGTAAAGTTAATTGTTTCGGAGATAACAGCAAAAAAACAAGAATTTTGGAAAAAAATCAACTTCAGTGACCCGTACCAACTCACCAGTACAATTTACACTTTCGCCGCAATAGGCACTTTTCTAGATTGTTTCATTCTAAGTAAATCGAAACCAAGAACAATATGATAGCATAAAATGTGGCTGAGTTATAGAAATTTGAAAAAAAGAAAACTCGATTTAGGTGTATTTTAGATGGAAAATCTTCTCACGCTTTGGGAAAGTACTTAGAATTAATATTAAGGGCTGTAACTTTCAGGGAATTTCTTTTTCGATATATCCAACAAAATTTCGGGTGGGGACTAAAAATAAAAAAAATAGTCGAAAAAAAAAATTGCCCTAATATATATATATAATATATACCCATCAGCAGGTTATTGCAACTTGAGCGCTTTGCGCTTTTGCATTTTCGCGCAATGAGTAAAAAAAAGCGTGATACTCTCGAATTTTTGCGTGTTCGCACTGAAATTTTGAGTCATCGACAAAAAACGCTTCTTTCGCTGATAACAGCGGACGTCCGAACGGATAGAGACTCGAAACCGTAGTAAAGTATGAAGATATTTGTTTGCACTTGTACTTTTTTTGTCGATTTTTTCAAAAATTCAAAAATAAGGGTTTCGCGAAGAGGCAACGAGTGAACTTGGGGAATGCCCGTTCGATTCATCGCGATGTCTCGACCGCAGCAACTTATTTTTCGCAGCAATGCAAAGAAAAAGTTGATTTTTTATTATTTTCTTTTGGATTCTCGTATAGATCTAATTTTGTTCCATTAATCACTCGTCAGATTCTCCGAAAACGTATATACACATATATATATATAGGGAATTTAGAGTCGATTCTCAAGGAGAGAAAAAAAAGCACGGTGTAAAACAACGATCGTGCTCGTGTTTTTCCGGGTAATTGCAAGTGTAATTTATATATTTGAAGAAAAAATTAGTATTATCGTGCGGGTCGCTCGTGCGCCAGTTAAAATCGAGAGGGCCCGACAAAACATGTAAAGTTCGCGCGGGTGAGTATACAGCGATAACGAAATCACGCGACGAGATAGCCGAGTCGAAAACGTCAATTAAAGGCACGAGAGGAGATTGTATGTTATTCGAGAAAAGCTCACAGCGTCGCGTATTACAAGGAAAGGAAGGGAAAAAAAAGAGAAAAAAAAACGTAATTGTTTGGAGAGAAGAAAAATTAATAGCACGGGCAAACTTTGACCAAGATGATAAACGAGTATATAGACAAATATATAAATATATATATAGGTTGAAATTAACAAGTTTCTCGTTCAAGTTTCATTTCTTCTTTTCTCATTTCGATCCTTATTCAATATCGCGAAGTGTTCTCCCCTCGCGTGTGCCAAGAGCGATTCTCGATGAAATTTATGGCAGGTATATTTCGACCTGGCAGAGGTAGCAATGTTTGTATACATGTACGGGACATTTCGCGTTAAATCGACCTGGCTATAACCGTTACCCTCCGAGATTTGTTTCACGCGATTATTTGATGGAAGATATATGAGAATTATTTAATATTTTTCATCCACAAACCACTGTCAATTTTGTAAAATTGGCATTCAATAATGTTTGGTGGAAAAAGTTAATGAAAAAATTTGACGGAAGAATCTCAAAAAAAACCTTTGTATAAAGTTAAAAAAAATTGAATTCCCATATCGAATTAATGGGACGTTCGGTTCTATTTTGTGACAGTTATTTTGCAAGCGCAATAACTAACAGAAAAAAAAGTGGAAGTGAACGCCGCCTCACTATGTCTCCTCATCTGGTCACAGCCAGATCGATGTGACATAGATTGCCTCATATATGTATATGGGTGGAAAAAAGCCCCGGGGTTGCTGTTCCTCGGATGTCCGTTAGTTTGTCATTTTTAAATGTATTCCTTTCAACCTCTCGTTTTTCATTTTTCCTCGATCTCGCCGATACAGCGATGAGAGCGTGGATTTCGTAATTGAATTGGAATGTTATCGGGTGGTTTTCAGTGTCATACCGTTCCGAACGCCCCCTCGGCGAGTTTCGACAGCATGCGGAGACGATGCCGCGGAAAGAGTGGCACGCTGGTCTGTTCGAGGCGTCTCTTAAGGGCCGATAGCACCTCCTGTTGCGTCGGCGACTGAAACACAAAAATGCTTTCGTGTAATCGCATATATATATAGTCAGTTTATACGCGTATCCGAGAATACGTTATAACGTGCCCGATGGAAATAATCATCGCGAAGGCATCTCGTTATGAAGCACGATCGAGAATCACGCAATGTGGACATATGAGAATCGAGGGGAAATAAAAAAGATATTGCGAAAAAAAAGGCATTAGGGTCTTGTACGAAACGGTCGATCGAGATAGACAAATGTTTGTTCTCGTCCGAAGCGATTACCGCCCCTACATATAGGACATGTCACGAAATATCTCGAAGTGCGATTTATTTCGGACTAACTATTTCGCACCGCTATATTACACAATAATGATAATCGATGGGAAATATAAAAAATAAATAAAATTTTTCAACAGCTGTACCAGTTATCCTACGCGAACGGGCTTCGAGAAACACGTAAATACCGTTTTGTTTTTTTTTTTTTTTTTCTCATAACGAATATTATAACAAGCTCGAAAATAATAATTCCACGATATCCATTAACATGTCGCTATGGATTTATATTCGCCTCGGGGCGAAAGGTCGGAACGCGCATTTCGTGTATTAAATCTCGACGAGACAAGAGCAACCAATCAGCGTAGCAGCAGCACAGGTTGTTTGTAAATGGCGTGGGCAGACTGGATTTCAGCATGGGGTCCTCGATATTACGATAAACATGTCGATTAGCGTTCTCTGGTTATCTTGATACTTATATATAGACGTAACTAGAACGTATTTATTGGGGTGAAAAAAAAAGAATTAATTAACCAGTTATGCCATGGAAACTAAAGACATCTCTCGGTGAACATTTTCTCTCCCTTTCTCTCTCTCTCTCTCTCTCTCTCTCTCTCTTTCTGTCTGAGATATATCGGAGAAATCCGAGAGGCGATAATGGGACGTTAATTAAAGTCACTCTTACGAGTGTCTTAATTACCGAAATTATTGGATCCTTTAAGAAAATGAAGAGACGAAAGATTTTTGGCGCGCGATGCCCCGAAGGCTTTTCTCTCCTGTTTTATCCCGCGCATCAAAGTTGTCTCTTTTTCATTCTCATCAGCCCGTCGTCTTATCCCTTTGGCCCAAAGAAAGCTGTTTATTGAAAGCCTTATTCGCGACCCTGTATACACAAAGTCTCTTGCTATTTGAAGGGAAACCCTCCACTCGCTCGTGCTCTCACAATTAAATTCCTTCAGAGAAGACTTTCATTCGTGGAGAATTACGTTCTACGATAAATAACCATTGATTTTAAGGCACGTATACCTTAAGGGGGGAAATAGGGTTAGACGGTTCAAAAAATTGATTTTTTTTTATTTCATAAATTGTTAGTAAAACTATTGAAAAATATGTTCCCAAAATTTTAAATGAAAATTCCGACTCGTTCTATGGTTATAAGCCATTAAGGGAGGAAATAGGGTTAGGACAGCGTTTTCTCAATGATTTTCATGAATTTTTTTATAGTATAAAAAATGAATATAATTTATTGAAACTTTGAGAATATTTTATACATATATTCAAGTATATACTATAAAATTTTTGAAGAATTTCCTTGAAAAACACCGACGATATTAGCGACCCCATATTGCAGGTCACAATCAGACTCAGCATTTTGCTATTTTTTCAAACGCGTTTTACTGAAAACGACTTTTTTTTAACTTGCGTACACGCTAGTTTGAAAAGTTTTCAACCAATCGTTTTGAAAATTGGCAGTTACTTCCTTCATAGTATTGCGCTCTATATGAACCTAAAATCAGAATATTATCATCATTTAAAGTAATTTTTTTTTGCAAATAAATTTGTAAAAAATGGCAAAAAATCATGCTTCTTTGTTTTGACCCCTGTAAAAAATTCAATTTTCTATTTTTTTGATAGCATTTAGGTTCATATAGAAGAAAGACATGTAATAAAAGTAAATTCCAACCTCGTTTCATTTCAGATGAAAATTGCGGCTTCCAGAATGTACGCAAAATGCTGAGTCTGATTGTGACCTGCGATATGGGGTCGCTAATATCGTCGGTGTTTTTCAAGGAAATTCTTCAAAAATTGTATAGTATATACTTAAATATACGTATTAAATATTCTCAAAGTTTCAATAAATTATATTCATTTTTTATACTATAAAAAAATTCATGAAAATCATTGAGAAAACGCTGTCCTAACCCTATTTCCCCTCTTAACCGGTGAAATTTCAGTTAATATTCGTGAAAACATGTTTACGAGAATAATAAACTTTTAAGTGTCTTGTTTAAACACAACTTGGAGATGAGTTTGGCGAACGTTGTAGTTTCTTCAAAAAATTATATAACTTAATTAAACCCATCAGTAGTGGACACGTGTTCGGTGTGCGGCTGCGGGACCGATTGCACGAGTTTAAAGTGTCGACAATTGCCGATTTAATTATCGCCAGATTGATGTTTAATTTTCAATAGAGTATAAAGCGTAAAAGGTAACGATTACGTTGAGCAATTAATTCATATCACTCTCTCCCTCGCGCATTAACTGTTCAATGGCGCAGAGGCGTAAGTAGTAAAAACAGGGAACGATCAGACGCATCAATTGCATCCCCTCGGCTATTAAATGAAATAACGAATCATGCGAGTTTTTAACGTTCTTCAGCATGATATTTCTTTTTTCTCGTTCTTTCACCCCCCCGAGGGCCGCAAGGATAAAACAAAAAAACTCGCGTTCTCGATGATATAATTTTTGCACTCTTCGGTTGGTTTCGAGCTTTTACAGAGTGCATATCAGTAAAAAATAAGGGGGGCGGAGAGAACGGTAGAAAGAACGTGGGCACGCGCGCGTTTATGATGATGACACTGGGTATTTTCTCTTTCACAATTAACGTTGCTCCTTTTCAAGCGTCAGACGGGGTAGAAATTCATGAAGCGTGTAATCGCGCTAGTATTTCAGGAGGGTTCTCACTGTGCGAACCCCTGTATGTACATTTCACGACATAATTCTATGTGTGTGTTTGTAATGTTCCCTTGCAAGCATCGTTCGACGTCTTTATTTTCGTGCTTCTCCGGCGCAAACATCGAATTGCACATTTTGCGGCGCACAAGTTTATAGTCGCGAGTGCATTTAATATCCTCTATTCCTTCGAGTGAATTTTACACCCGCTGTATGATGGGAAAGGTTTTATTTCTCGTTAAATTGCCGAAACTAAGCACCATGTTACGGTCTTATTAAAAAATGGATACTGATGAGATAAAAAAAAAAAAAGAAGTGGCGATAACCCGTCATTTTTACTTCCTCATAACCTTTGTTTGAAACATTTTACTTTTCCGCTGTGTCATCAACATTCAATTCTGCATTATACCTCAATAAAGTTAGCAGTACCGTATCGGAAAGAATGGTTTTACAAAGTACCAAAATTGGGTGCCCTTTTCAGCTGAATTTAATCGTTCAATGCACATTCCGAAAGTACCTAAAAGGCATTTAAGGTAGTAGTCTGGTAACTTAAGCCGATTTGCATGTCTTTTTTAGAGGGCGTTTTTTTGTAGGAAAATAAAAATGAATCGTTTTGGATATTTAGGATGTTTTTATTTACATATTAAAGATATAAAAAAAAAAAATTTCAAAAAATTAAAAGTTTATTATTATTATTATTATTATTGATCGAAGTTGGCACCTCGAAGTTGGCAGCCCGGGTCCTAACTTTTTTTCTACCGAACCGATTGCTTTCAAATTTTAACAGGCTACTCTACACACATTTCTCGTCGGAACTACCGAGAAATTTTTTCACCCCTAACTTTTTATTTTACAACCCCTTCTTTGCTAAAATAAAAGGAGTTTTTTTTCCAAAGTCCGCCATTTTGTTATTTATCCATGAAATTTTACTTCAGTAGTTCCGACCAGAACGACGTGTCTATAGATTAAGAATTATCAAGAATTTTTGATTTCAGATAACATCAAGAACCAAAATCGCCGGGGCCACCCACGCGCTTTTTTTTCGAGGTGCCAACTTCGATTAATAATAATAATAATAATGAACTATTAAATTAAAAAAAAATTTTTTTTTTTTGTATCTTTAATATGTAAATAAAAACATCCTAAATATCCAAAACGATTCATTTTTATTTTCTTACAAAAAAACGCCCTCCAAAAAAGTCATGAAAATCGGCTTAAGTTACCAGACTACTACCTTAAATATTATGTGCTCATTTTTTCTCCGGGACTGCTCACGAGCAATGTTGTTGTTAGCCGGATGTTTTTCTACCAGCACATCTTATTTTTTCATTTTCTCTGGACAAACGCGAGAAGCACCTAATTTTTATGTTTTGTAAAATTATTTTTTCCGGTATGGTACTGCTAAATTTATTGAGGTGTTACACTGCGGTAAATTTATTATCATTTAAGGGCGGCGTAAGGGTTTTCACTTTCGAAAAGTCGAATTTTTTTTGTCTTATTTTATTGTTTAACATTTCAAGAATATGTCCTTAAAATTTTAAACCGATCTAAGCAATATTCTTGACGTTATTGTCTTATTAATCTCCTGGCCTTTAACGCTATACCTCTAACAGCTGCGGGCGGTCGGGCTAGCAGTGCAGCTGTCGAACAGGTATACAGTTTAGTCATTGCTATTGTGTATATAGTATATAGTGTATACTATACACTACAATATTTTAAAAGAAGAAACGAGCGTCAGGAGCTGGAATCGATGATTCTGTGTAAGTTGGAAAAAAAAATTGTTTTCTTCACTTTTTTACTTCATAAACTTTAGACGCGTTTTTCTCAAAACTACTTTTTCAAAGTCCGTGTTCACTGCCATTTAAAAACTACTTGACCGATTCATTTCAAACTTTGTACACATTTTCTACATATAAAATACCTCCCCCCAACGTTTAGTTAAATTTTTTTTTTTTACATTAAGAGTGTTTCCCACCCACAAAATGGCGGAATTTTTCGTGGAAAATAACAGTTCACACTTTAGATGGCCGCCAAGAATTTTTAAATGAAAAAAAAAATTACCAGAGAACGTTGGGGGGAAGATTTGATTATAATTTGACTAAATTTTCATAGTTTTTCATTTTCAGATAATTTCCGGTCGAGTTATAGTGAACACCGCAAATTGTTTTTTTTCCAAGACTTTCTGGGGGAAGCTCTGTTACGGGCTTATGCTTCAATATTTCTGCATGAAAAAATTACACAACATTGTCAAAAGTATGCTCAATAATGTACAAAAGGTTCGAATAAAATTGCTCAATCCATATTTGAGAAAAAAATCGCAAAAAAAGTGTTTTTTTTTACGCTGAAACCCTTACCCCTCCCTTAATTATTTCTACGACGGATATTCTTCGGTGACGATGAGTTATCATAAAAACTTTATATTATTTCGAAAACTCATAGACATCAATTTTCAAATAATATTCCTAAATTTAAATACATGTTTTGTCTCTCTATATATCCAGTGAAAAAATACAACGGCCGATTTACTGAAATTAATTTTTCTCCTCGTTCCCAACTCCCCATCCGCGTTATATATTCCACGGTAATATATTACATTTAAACAAGTTTATATGGAAAACATGGT
Organism: Oxytorus armatus; assembly: GCA_958009045.1. Classification (NCBI taxonomy): domain Eukaryota; kingdom Metazoa; phylum Arthropoda; class Insecta; order Hymenoptera; family Ichneumonidae; genus Oxytorus; species Oxytorus armatus. Next base: position 7,541,537 of record OY253753.1, read on the forward strand.
TGGCACGACTGTATAATATTTTCACGATATTATTGCAGACTCGTTTTTCGCTCGTACCATTGGTGTATTTCCGTTACAGGAAAGCCAGGGGACGAGAGAGAGAGAGAGAGAGTATATAGAGGACCCGTGGGAGATGTATCATTCGTACCCTACCGAATTCTCTACTACACATACACACACACTCGTCCCGCCATATTGATTTTAATTATTAATTGGAAAGCTCACTCCCACCCGGTCGTTGGCTGGCACTGTCTACTACGTGTACGAGTGCAACGCACGTTTAAGGGTTACTACCCCGTTGTGGAAACTATAACTCGCCATATACACCGGGAGTTGGCGAGGGGTGAGAGAACGCGAAAGAGAGAGGACTTGTATATTTATGTGTTACCTTTGCTACCAATGGTGAAAGTCTGCTGGCAAACTCAGCCCACTCGCGTGAACGTAAAAAAACACGTTGTGAGGGTTGTACGGGTAAAATATATCTATATATCGTACTTCTCAAAGATTAACAACCCTCTAGGTGTTTTTTTTTTCGGATCTATAGTATATTAAATATAGATCCATCGCCGAGAAGCAAAAAGGCGACGAAAAACATTACTCTTCGTGCGTTACGCCGTTTTCCTTCCAATCTCCTCGATATTCCATTTATATATGTGTATACAGCGAAAAAAAAAAAAAAACGTATTTGTGTCTGGACTTTACGATTTTCCTTTCTCGCCAACGCTCGTAGTACACACCGACCGATCCCTTCGCGTTCTATTGCCTCTCGAGGAGCATAAAACGAGAAAGAGGAGAAAAAAAAACGACGACCCTTTTACGAGGGTACGTGCACCAATTAGAGAATTGATCCCCGACGACTGAGAAAAGCTTCTACGTCAATTACACGCGAACCTCGTGGCATCCCGAGGTATTATAGCTCCAGAGAAAATATATTGAACAATAATTTCCATATATTTCAATATTTTTCACGTTTCATTTTGACATTTTGTTAAGCAAAACTCGAATTAATTTCTCACTAAGCTTCCCACAGGGGAACAATGGCTATAAATTTTTAGCTAATTTAGTTTTGAGCGACAAAAATTAAGCAAAAAATTCAAACAAAAAATTGTATAGACAAAGAAACAGTCTATCCCTTCTCAGCAGTCCACTCATGGCGAGCCAGACTGTCAAATTATTTTTAAAGCATCGAGATCCGTGCCCTGGTTATGATCGCACGTCATGAAACATTGGTTTCTGGTGTTGTACGATAAATGAAAAAAAAAAAAAAATTACAAAGAAAAACATACCGTTTTGTCTTCCGTTCTGCCGCGCGACGAACCCTTGGAGAAGACGCTCTCCTGATCGCTCGTGCTCGTGCTCGATGTGGCACCGACGCAACGAGACGATGCCGGAACGGGACAGCTTTCCTGATTCAAGAGAGGCACCGTGCCGAGTTCCGGTACCGCATAATCGTACGATGTGTCAACCGCACCGTTCGCGTACACAGCTATATATATATATATATATATATATATACAACGGGATTATTATGGCAAAGGGAATTTTGGTTCGTGCTCGGGGGGGGATACGCTCGGTTGTATTGATTGCGGTCAGAGTTTGAGGAGAATACGCTTTGTCGACGATGAATTGGAGGAGTGGGCAAAGAGTATAATGCAAACGTACGCACGTACATACATATGGAATGTTTCGTGTCTAATCAGTCGGCCATAATTCAACACGTTTGAATTTTGGCCGAGAGAGGTCAACTTGCTGAATGGTAAGTCCCAATATGAGAAAGTAGAATTGCCTTGTTTAGAAGCTTTTGAAATTTAATCTTGCCGATAATAAAAAATGTGCCGTCACTCGTGGATTCCTCCCCTCAAGCCTTGCAAGTACTTTGCGAATCAGAAATTGTATTAAATACTCGAAGTAGAGCTCCCGGGCTATAATTGGTAAATATGGAGCAAAGGGGACCCACTTCAGATGACCTTTCGAATATTCGACGCATTTTTGCACGAGAAACAACTTTTTCCTCTGACAAAATTGGGGGTCGTTATTTATTTAAAAGTTATTAACAAATAAAGTTAATATAGCTATTTTCCTTATATCAGTCAGTCCTAATGATCTTGCCCTTCACATGTATTGTTAAGGTAGTAGTCTGGTAACTTAAGCCGATTTTCATGTCTCTTTTGGATGGCGTTTTTTTGTAGGAAAATAAAAATGAATCGTTTTGGATATTTAGGATGTTTTTATTTACATATTAAAGATACAAAAAAAAATTTTGTTGAAAAAATTTAATAATTTATTATTATTATTATTATTGATCGAAGTTGGCACCTCGAAAAAAAAGCGCGTGGGTGGCCCCAGTGATTTTGGCTCTTGATGTTATCTGAAATCAAAAATTCTTGATAATTCTTAATCTATAGACATGTCATTCTGGTCGGAACTACTGAAGTTAAATTTCATGGATAAATAACAAAATGGCGGACTTTGGAAAAAAAGTTTTTTTTGTCCAAAGTAGTTCCGACCAGAATGACATGTCTATAGATTAAGAATTATCGAGAATTTTTTATTTCAGATAACATCAAGAGCCAAAATCACCGGGGCCACTCACGCGCTTTTTTTTCAAGGTGCCAACTTCGATCAATAATAATAATAATAATAAACTATTAAATTTTTTCAAACAAATTTTTTTTTGTATCTTTGATATGTAAATAAAAACCCTAAATAAAAATTCTAAATATCCAAAACGATTCATTTTTATTTTCCTACAAAAAAAACGCCCTCCAAAAAAGACATGAAAATCGGCTTAAGTTACCAGACTACTACCTTAAGAATACCCCTATGGGTAACATACAAAAAGTTTTATCCGTCGCTCATTGTTTGTTAAAAAATCATTACTGAAAATTATTGTTAAAAATGTACTGTTCGCCACTAGTAAAATTATTTCATGTTCGATTTATGAAACTTCTTTTGTTGATAATTTTTTAACAAACAATGAGCAACGGATAAAACTTTTTGTATGTTACTTAGGCGGTTATTCTTAACAACCTATGTAAAGGACAAGATACTTGGGACTGACATATAAGGAAAGTAGCTTTATGAATTATGAACTTTATTTGTTAATAACTTTTAAATAAATAACGACCGCCAATTTTGTTAGAGGAAAAAGTTGTTCAGGAAGACTCCCTTGATATCATATATAAAGGACAAGGTCATTGGAAGTGGGTCCCCTTTTCTCCATATTTACCCTATACATTTTTCATTTCACAATTTCGCTTACTTCCAAAACACTAAATTAGTATTAAATTATGGACGATTTTGTATTGAGTGTCCCGTATTTACATAATGCACAGGTACTACCGGGCTATTATCTGTGTATGCCCACTACTATATTATAGCCAAACAACCAACCCCAACTCTCCTCGCTGGGCTCGTCTCAAAAGCCATTCCTCGAAATCTCTATACCCAAAGCGCAGAATTTATATGGGGGAAATTCGTCTATACCTGTCGGATGATTGATGCTCGCACCCTTGTTGTTCAGCATCATGTCTTTCATCTCCATGACTACCGTGCTGTAGCTATAGTACGGTGCATACTTTAGTGCCTGATAAGGCTCCTGATAGTCGTCCAATTTGTTCACGATGTCGAGCAAACGATTGCCCAAGTCACGAGGGAGCGTTGGCAATGAACCACCGGCGTATCTACAACAACAGCAACAAAATTCATTATCGAACCGGATAACCAGCACTTTTCGTCAACGTTGAATTTCACTCAGTTTCGATAATTCAAATTTTCGAGACTTTCGAGATTTTCCAAATTCAACGAATTACAGGGTACACAGAAAACTTTTGAAAAATTCAAATATAATTCATAAAAAATTGGATGAGTTCGGTTTACGGTCATAGTGATTACCCAATTTTTTTTCATGTATTCGATGTTTTTTTATCGTCTTAAAAATTTCACTGGCGCACATCGTTTCCTCCTCGTTTTCGATGATTGATAAAACTTTCTCAGTGAGTGGCTTTTTCGTTTTTTTTTTTAACGAAAACAAAGGTTACCTCTATGAGAAAGCAAAATATAACATGATTTTCAAGAAGATTGTGAAATATCGTACAGAAATGACCAATGAAAACTGTTCACCGTCTCAAATCGATAGGAACGAGGCTCAAAGGGTGGAGAGATCGAGGACGATTGGAAAAATGTTGTGCAATCTCCTGTTCGTCCACGAAGCGAAATTCGTTTTTCTCTCATCGCCTATATATATACGTATATACGTATATATATAAACGGAGTGAGAAAAAGTTCATCCCTTTTGCCGCCATCTTTCGCTGACGTTTAATTTCGGGAAGTCAAGCGTTTTATTTTCAAACGTTATCGAATTAAAGGTTTTGTACCACTGTCGCGGCTGATCTATAGGTTGTACAGTGACTTGAAAAAAAGAAAATACACATGTATACTTGCAACGAGAAAAGCTTTTGTCGACAAAGTCACGAAGTATTTGATGGTGAAAGGGGCTACTGAATATATATAGAGAAAAATCGGTACGATGCTTCACGTCGTCGACATTGTCCGAACCTCCTACGTTCCCATTTATTGGACGAACACACACAAATACACACACAGAATCTTCATCCACTGGATATTGGTACTAACGAGAGGTAGAAAACTTTATTAGAAACCAGTTTCCGGAAACTATCGGACGACGACGTCGACGATGCTCTTCGGCTGAACGTGCGGACAGAAAGTTTCCGCTGATGGCCGCGGGAATTGCGGATTGAGAAAGATCGCGGCGAGAAAAGTTCGTACGCGCGAAGAGTCGAGAGACAGAACGTGATTCGTATAATCGTGAAACGACGGTTAGGTGAGAATGAAAATGTGACGTTAAAGATATACAAATTTTTAACATTGAGAAAATAGACATAAAAAATAAGGCTTCGAGCCGAAACTTGCAAATTGTTTCTTCGAAATTTCACGCAACAGCGAAATATCTCTTTTCGTATCTTTCCCAATTTAGGCTTCCTCTCATAAAGGAAACTTTGAAGATTGTGTGAAATTTTCTAGGAAGCCAATTTGCACGTTTAAACTTACCACTTTTTCTTTGTTAATTCAATATTAACCGTCGTTCAATTGTATTCTATTTATTGAAAAATTTTTACTGCGATATCTCGAAATCCGTGGATTAAGGGGGGAAATAGGGTTAGACGGTTCAAAAAATAGATTTTTTTTAATTTCATAAATTGTTAGTAAAACTATTGAAAAATATGTTCCCAAAATTTTTAATGAAAATTCCGACTCGTTCTATTGTTATAAGCCATTAACGGGGGAAATAGGGTTAGGACAGCGTTTTCTCAATGATTTTCATGAATTTTTTTATAGTATAAAAAATGAATATAATTTATTGAAACTTTGAGAATATTTTATACATATATTTAAGTATATACTATAAAATTTTTCACGAATTTCATTGAAAAACACCGAAGATATTAGCGACCCCATATTGCAGGTCACAATCAGACTCAGCATTTTGCGTACATTCTGAAAGCCGCAATTTTTTTGAACTTTTTTTGGACTCGCGTACACGCTAGTTTGAAAAGTTTTCAACCAATCGTTTTGAAAATTGGCAGTTACTTTCTTCATAGTATTTCGCTCTATATGAACCTAAAATCGGAATATTGTCATTATTTAAAATAATTTTTTTTTTTTAAATAAAGTTGTCAAAAATGGCAAAAAATCATGCTTTCTTGTTTTGACCCCTATAAAAAATTCAATTTTCTATCTCTTTTGATAGCATTTAGGTTCATATAGAAGAGAGACATATAATAAAAGTAAATTCCAACCTCGTTTGATTTCAGATGAAAATTGCGGCTTCCAGAATGTACGGAAAATGCTGAGTCTGATTGTGACCTGCAATATGGGGTCGCTAATATCTTCGGTGTTTTTCAAGGAAATTCTTCAAAAATTTTATAGTATATACTTAAATATATTTATAAAATATTCTCAAAGTTTCAATAAATTATATTCATTTTTTATACTATAAAAAAATTCATGAAAATCATTGAGAAAACGCTGTCCTAACCCTATTTCTCCCCTTAATGAATATCGATTAATTAACCAAATAAAATTGTTCATTACAATTTGATCTCGTTCGAATTTGCATACATTTATGTAATCATGATAATACGTGTTTACATGCGGTGAACGAGCAATTTATCGAAACTCTGTTGCACCGGTACCGTAACTTCTGAAGCATGAACCGAAATGAACACGAGTAATAAAGCGGGAAGCACCGAGCGCAATGTAGCAACCAGAATTTGCGGGAGAGGAAAACAAATTTTCCCAGAGATGGAGAGAGACAGAGGGAGGCGGAAAGAGAAGGGAAACGAGTAATCATACAAACGGGAAATACGTAAATGTTCGGTTACCGGAAAACTGCCAAATACATTGTGAATTTTCCGAGGATTATTTGAGAGCAAATGAAATGGGACGAGGGGGCTACCACTCCCGCCGGTGGTTTAAAACGATTGTGGATATTTCAATGCATGACAAAGTTCTGTTTAGAATTAAACGTTTTAATATCGTTTCATATTTTGTAATTGTTAATATTTGTGGATTATTCCACATTGTAGTCGATCATCCATTTCGTTGGATCACGAAAAATTCGCATTAATTGAAATAAAACACTTTCGAAGTGAAATATTATTCATTAATATGGAAGTTTCGAGTTTCGAAGTTGATATTGTTTATTAATATGGATTTTTCGAGTTGCCAAGTGAATATTATTTATTAATACGAAAGTTTAGTCGTTGAAGATTAAACGAACGAACAAATTTCAAGTACTCAAACAGACAAAAATGTCACTCTCGTCTCATTACTCACCTCTCGTCGTCCTCCAGGGTATAAGCCATGAGGGCTGATCCTTTCTCGACGGTTGCACAGGTGGAGCCAAGGTGAGACGGTGCTTTACCCGTCATGGGACTGGCAAAGCACTTGCGTTGACGGTGTCGGGAGACAATGAGAAATATCGCGACAGCGAGTAACAGGATAACAGCTGTGAGTACGCCGATCACTACCGCCATGTAGGTCGGGTCATCGTGCTTCGCCGTTGATACCGGAAGTCCACCGGTCTCCGAGGTACCATCTTTTCCAACGAAAACGTCACTCTGAGCGGGTACTTCCGTCGTTGGTGATTCTTCGACGGTGAAATTGCCGTGTGCCACATCTGGACAATTGTTAAATACGCACATTCATTCGTTTATATTCGTAACAAAACCTTCCGGATATTGTTAATTTAAGGCACCGCGGTAAAAAATTTTTTTTTTTCATTTTCTGAAAGATGCATTTGTTATGAATGCTCTCACTAAATTTTGTAAAGAAATTCGTAACATTGACGGAGATACAGCATTTTATGTGAAACCGTTCCAAGCACACGACCGCGCCGCACAAAACTTTGAACGCGTTTTTCTCGAAACTACGTTCTTTAACCTGGTTGACAACATATTTAAAAAACTATCCATCCGATTTGCATGTACCAAGTCTTAAGATGTTCGAAAATCCAGTCTCTATGACACCATGTAGGGATTTTTTTAATAAAGGGCACCCTTCTGTTTTTGTTTTTCATAAACGATGAAAATTTTCTGTGAAAATGGGAAATAAAATTTGCTGGTCCGCCATTTTTTTTCATAGATATCGAAATTCCCCTACGTGATGCTATCAACCTATATGTCTAGTTTATAAATATATTTTTGTTTCATTTTTCTGATGAAACGTATGGCTTAATTGCTGTCAACCACCAAGCAGCAACTTCGTCGGAGGGTCCTTTTGGAAGCGGCGTACACCGCAAACTGTTCTTAAGATTCGAATAAAAATATTTGTGTAGTGTCTTCTATATGTATATTCAGGGTTAAATAAAATGACTAATTTTTTTTTTCCTCGATATAATGAAAAATGTATTGTTTGGCATCGCAAAAAAACCGTCTGCAAGTATGAGCCCTTCATATTCAAATTAAGAGGCGTCTCATTGCCAATTTTCATTTCCCATTTAAATAACATGGAAACATTTTTTTTTAACTTTGGAATTTTATTAGACTTAAACCGTTGATGTTACGACAGTTTTTTAGCACATTTTTCTAGAACATTTGATGCTCTACAAAAAAAGCTCTCTTGCGTTGAATCGATAAAAGTAACCGTACAAAAAATAATCGGTGATAATTAGCTATGGATTCTCTCATATTTGTTTGAAAACAATTAGTAATATATTAGTAGTATATTTATTCATATTGATAACTAAAATGTAAAAAAAATTGAAATTTATGTACTAATAAACGAGATAAGTAGATTCCAGAGCTAATTATCACCGATTATTTTTTGTACGGTTACTTTTATCGATTAGACACAAGGGAGCTTTTTTGTAGAGCATAAAATGTTCTACAAAAAGGTGCTAAAAGACTCTCCTAATATCAACGGTTTAAGTCTGATGAAATTCCAAAGTTAAAAAAAAAATGTTTCCATGTTATTTAAATGGGAAATGAAAATTCGCGATGAGGGACCTCTTAATTTAAATATGAAGGGCGCATACTTGCAGAGGGTTTTTTTTGAGATGCCAAACAATACATTTTTCATTATATCGAGGAAAAAAAAATTAGTCATTGTATTTGACCCACGCCAATGTATATATTGAATATTAGTATCAATAATACAAAAACCCGTTTATCCTTTGCTCAAAAAAAATTATGAAAAATACACCGTACCGTGGTCTGGTGCCTGAACGGAATCAGCGGTAAAACATATTTGATACCCGACAATTGAGATTGTCTCGTGAAAAATGTACGTTCCCGAAAAAGTCTCGTTTCAATCGTTGTAAATGAATCAATATCTCAATTTTACTATTGAGATTCGGGAGGAACGATTGCCTGCATCAAGAGAAATCCCGAAAGAGTATACGTTGGAACAATAAAAATAAAAATAGTTCTCGCGGAGCCTGCAGCCTGACAATCTTCGGTAGTACCCTCAACGATAACGAACTGATTGCGATTATTTTCTCAGTGCCAATATCTAAATTAAGAATGTCCGCGGAGTTACAGCCCCTAAAAGTGCATTCGACGATTAGCAGCTCGTAAGGAGCGTCAGTCTCGACGCCGGTTTGAACGCGATTAATCAAAATAATAACGTCATTTCGTGGTTTCTCGGCGTGAAGAAAATTGAGCCGAGGTTCGCACGTCGGGTGTATTAATATTTCGCGAAGAGAAACGACCGGCGATTTACCGACGTACACCACGCGCTCGCGTTGAGTCAAAACGGCGATGCGAGGGTGGAAAGATTCCCCGAGGCATCTGTTACGTTTTTATCAAGGACGCGAGAGTGTGCAACGGTGAAACATCAGGCACGCGATACTTCTTGTCCTCCGCGTCTCATTTGCGCGCATTATTCATTTGCTTGCGTCTCACGAGCGTGCGAAAGAAAAAAAAGAAAGTTAGAGTAAAGTAAAAAAAAAAAAAAAAAAAAAGAACCATTGGTGAAACCGAGCAAAATCCCAGCAGGAGAATATAGAGGAATCGCAAGATTCACGACTGCGTGTCTCTTGGGCCAGCGTCACATCAGCAACGGGAAGACCGCCATGTGATTCACGGATGCGAAACGTGCTACCAGTAGTGGGAAAATCTCTCTCTCTCTCTCTCTCTCTCTCTCTCTCTTCATTTCCTTCGGTGTCGAGACTTATGGTGTCAGACGGTTGGGGACCCTCGGTGAAAGACCGGAAAGCGTTGAACACGAATAAGAGGTATGGCGGGGGATAAATTAAGCTCGGCACAGTCGTTGGCCACTCGCTAATATAATTGGCAGACTCTCTGTCTCCTCTCATTCTCCCTGTACCGTCGTACGACGAGAAAAATAAACGAGTAGACGACGAAAATAGAGTCGAATATCATTAGTCAACTATTTAACTATTTTGCCTACGTAAAGTTAATGATCATTAATTGTTGGCTAATGAGTGTTGGTAGAATTTCGAAAATTCACTTTGATGCATCATTATTCAAGAATAAAATTATGAAAAAGACATGTAATGCATGTTTTTGCGAACAAATGCGTATTTTCCATTTGTAGCATTTTTGTGCAATTAATCTTTTTTTTTTTTTTCGTAAGGATAAATGTATTTCTCTCCAAGATAAGCGCGGTTTACATAGACATTCACAAATAATTGACCATACAAACGCGTTTTTATATAAAAAAACATTTTTACGTTCCTCAATTTTTCTGTAGTAATTCATCGACATTCTTAGGATGAGCCTATGGTTGAATGTTCGTTAATATTAAAACCTCGAGATTTCGACGATTCAAAATATTGATCGTTGGAATAATCGGATATCGGTCAAATATCGTAACGACCAGTAATTGGAACGGCAGATATTTTGGAATGAAAAAATGAGTAATGTAGAATTTCGAAAATTCACTTTGATGCGTCATTATTCAGGAATAAAATTATAAAAAAGATATGTAATGTATGTTTTTGCGAATAAATGCGTATTTTTCATTTGTAGGATTTTTGTGCAATTAATCTTATTTTTTCGTAAGGATAAATATATTTCTATTTTAGACAACTGCGGTTTACATAGATATTCACAAATTATTGACCATACATACTCGTTATATAAAACACATTTTTACGTTTCTCAATTTTTTTCTACTAATTCATCGGAATTCTTAGGATGAGCCTATGGTTGAATGTTTGTTAAGGGGGGAAATAGGGTTAGACGGTTCAAAAAATCGATTTTTTTTTATTTCATAAATTGTTAGTAAAACTATTGAAAAATATGTTCCCAAAATTTTAAATGAAAATTCCGACTCGTTCTATTGTTATAAGCCATTACGGGGGGAAATAGGGTTAGGACAGCGTTTTCTCAATGATTTTCATGAATTTTTTCTATAGTATAAAAAATGAATATAATTTATTGAAACTTTGAGAATATTTTGTACATATATTGAAGTATATACTATAAAATTTTTGAAGAATTTCCTTGAAAAACACCGAAGAAAATTTATGACTGGCTTGACTTTGTTTTTCTTGCTACTATTTTTTCAAACGCGTTTTTCTGAAAACGACTTCTTTCGAACTTGCGTACACGCTAGTTTGAAAAGTTTTTAACCAATCGTTTTGAAAATTGGCAGTTACTTTCTTCATAGGATTGCGCTCTATATGAACCTAAAATCGGAATATTATCATTATTTGAAATAATTTTTTTTTTGCAAATAAAGTTGTAAAAAATGGCAAAAAATCATGCTTTTTTTGTTTTGGCCCCTGTAAAAAATTCAATTTTCAACTTTTTTGATAGCATTTAGGTTCATATAGAAGAGAGACATATAATAAAAGTAAATTTCAACCTCGTTTGATTTTAGATGAAAATTGCGGCTTTCAGAATGTACGCAAAATGCTGAGTCTGATTGTGACCTGCAATATCGGGTCGCTGAAATCTGCGGTGTTTGTCAAGGAAATTCTTCAAAAATATTATTGTATATACTTAAATATATGTATAAAATATTCTCAAAGTTTCAATAAATTATATCCATTTTTTATACTATAAAAAAAATCCTATTTCCCCCCTTAATATTGAAACTCGAGATTTCGCCGATTCGAAATATTGATCGTTGGAATAATTGGATGTCGGTGAAATATCGTAACGACCAATATTCGGAACGGCAGATATTTTGGAATGAAAAAATGAGTAATTCAGAACAACGAGGATGAAATTATTTGTGAAATTACTTTTTCGTTGAATTATCTTGTTCACAAATTCAGTGGAATCTCTACGTTTTTCGGCCAATCACTGTACAGTCAACACTCCAGAGATAAAATGACGATGGGAAAAAGACGGAGGGGCGGCGAAGAGAGGAGTGGCGAAAGGGGATACAGACAGGACGAGACAGACAGCGAAGAAACCAACGGCGCTGGCTCTGAAGGGATGAACCGAGGCAGAGGAAAGGGTTGAAGCGCGAGACAACTCAACGTCCTCGTTGGGCGTATGTACACTGCGCTGTATGGTATTACATACAGGATGAGCAGGTATGCGAGGCCCCGGTGAATTCCCGACAGGATTATCTCATGGAGAAACAAAGCTTTTCGTCCTCGGTGTTTGATATCGGCTTTTACATGCTACCCTCTATCGCCCCGTACCTCCCTACAAGCCCCTGTCTTTCGCGTCGTTTCCGCGTGATGTTTCCCGTGTACCAGAAGCGACGGGAGTGAGTAGCGCGGAGCAACGAGAGTTTCCTCTCTCATATGAAATCTGATATTAAACATTCTTTGCACGCTGCTGGTAAACCAAAAGATCCCCCGTATATATATACATTATAGGTGGTTTACGATGCAATGCGAGAGATCACAGAATTTCAGTTCGAGAGTCTTGATTGCGCGGTTGATACGGTGACTGTTGAAGAAGATCTGACGGAGAGTTCGTTATACGTAGGGGTGCGAAAAAATTGTCGGACTCCCTTATGAAGTTTCGCAGGATATTTCAGTCAGCGCACATTATCAAGCATACTTCAGTCTACACTTTAAAGCAAAATGGCCTCGCGTACAATTTTTTATAAGGAGAGTCATTTTAATCCTTCAACGAAACATAGGTGCAAATTCGCCCTTCGCCCTCCCCTCCCCCCAGCGATTGTCGGTTAAATTTACGCAAGTAGCATTTTATAAATATCGTTTTTCATACAAGAGATTATTTTTCAACAATTTATATTTTCGCACTTGAACATGTTTTCGCGAGAACCACTGTGCAGTTTAATGCACTTTAACGTGTAATGTTGATAAAAAAAAAAAGCGGATATCGCACGGCACGATACCCTGTTGGATGTCGAAATTCCACGAGTTTGCAATATCGGATTTTTATACTCCACTGCAATTTCCGCGTTCTGATCCGTTCTACAGAGGGGGAAAAAAAAAAAAGAACTTTTCACAGTCTACAGAGGCCCGCTGGTTACATGCACCACGTACGAAATATTTCCAGACGAGTGAAACGAGGAAAAATGAAAGAGTTGTCGAGTTGTTTTTTTTTTTTGTTGCACCCTGCACTACGGATCAACCCTTTGCGCGCTGTGAAAAATCTCTTGCGCGAAAGAAAAATACTTACACACCAGCGAATGGTTTTTCGTATTGCAAATACAAGGATGAGAGTAAATTGAGAAAAGAGAGAAAAAAACAACGTTTTTTCAAGTACGAGACTTCATGTATCCAACTCTACTCTCTCACTTTTTTTTCTCTGCCGCGTATCACGTTGACATTTTACAGTTCCATCAGAATGATTCACGTGTACTTTGATAGTCCAGGTGTTTAAAAATACACCTATATGGACTGTCTCGTAGCGGAGCAAAGGGTTAAACGTTGATGAGCCAAGTTATTTCATTCCTGGCAGCAAATAACATTCAGGAGAAAAAACTCAGTTTACACTCTGAGCTCGATACAAAGTGGAAGATATGAAAAAAAAAAGTTGCTTCGAGCTATAAGCATCCCCTCTACTTGTGAGGTGGTTCTCCACTATACGAGGTCTGTTAAAAAAGTATCGCGAATTTTGAATTTCCGCGGCCTACGTATATTCGATTTTCGATTTTTTTGTGACGTTAGGTTGGTACTCGTGTCCCTCACTTATCCTGAAATAATCGGCCATTTTGAATGTTTAGTTAATTGTTGACAGCTGTTTTGGTTAGACGTGTTTTGGCTTGTCTTCGATTTTTGCCTATTCCAAAAAAGCAGCTTCCATTGCGACGATTGAGCTTTGGTTTCCACGTCATAACCATAAACCCATGATTCGTCACCAGTTATGGACCCTCTGGAGCAAATTTGGATCGTCGCGGACCGAGTCCAACAGCTCTTTAGCAATGTTAACGCGACACGGTTTTTGTTCGAAATTGAGCAATTATGGCACGAATTTCGCGACGACCCGTCTCATGCCCAAATCTATGGTAAAAATCGAATAGCACGAGCCAATCGATATGTTTAGTTCCTCAGCAACTTCTCTAACGGTGATTCGACGATTGGCCAATATTATTTTCTTCACTTCATCAATGTTTTCGTCTGTCGTTGATGTGCTCGGGCGTCCGGAACGCATTTCGTTGTTCGCATCTTCTCGGCCCTTTGAGAACATTTTGTACCACCGATAAACGTTGCTTTGGTCCAGGGTAGCTTCATCATATGCCACAGTCAACATTCGGAATGCGTCCGCGCACTTAATTTTGTTTTTCGCACAAAATTTCATACAGATTCTTTGATCCATTTTTTGGAATAGGCAAAAATCGAAGACAAGCCAAAACACGTCTGACCAAAACAGAAGTCAACAATTAACTAAACATTCAAAATCGCCGATTTTTTCAGCATAAGTGAGGGACATGAGTGCCAACCTAACGCCACAAAAAAATCGAAAATCGAATATACGTAGCCCGCGGAAATTGAAAATTCGCGATACTTTTTGAACAGGCCTCGTATATACTTTTCGTGTGGCATTGAAGGAGATGAAAAACTCGGTAGTAAAAATCCGACGAATTCTTGAATTCTCATCGGACGAAAGTATCTCATGAGAAATCCTCCGCTTTCCGTGAATGACATTGTCACAATTCTAAAGTGATTTCATAATCGCCCATCTCTACGTACAATCCTCGATGAGAAATTTCTAAATAATTTCAAATAAATTTATTAGCCAAAAAACACAATTGAAATTCATTATAAAATTATCATTACTGAGACAGATGGTTAATTATTGGGAAAATAAACATCCAATTTTTTCTTTTACCAATAATTATCTCCCATTAAATTCGCGTAAGATAATTTTAAATCATTTTTCTCTGTCTGACATGCTCGATAGGTGGTCTCGAAACATCATAAGAGAATTAGTGGATAAATTATATACTCGCCAGTGCATATCCATTTTACTTCTTTTTTTTTCTGTTTTTTTTTTTAGTTCACATGACAAGAGTTCGTGTTTCTGCTGTGCCATGTAGCTCGCCACTTTTTCTTTCCATTTTTATACTTTCCTTTATCCACCTCGTCGTTTCGTATTTACCGGAGCTTGTAGAGGGAAGACGGTCGGGCGAAATCGTCGACGTCGTTCTTTTCGCGCTTTCGCGTCGTTCCCTCTTTCCTCTCATCGTTCTTGTTGTCTCGTTGTAACCCCGTGGTCTCTCTCTCTCTCTCTCTCTCTCTCTCTCTCTCTTTCTCTTCCTCCTGTCGCACGTGCAGCCGCAGCTGACGCTCAACGTCAAATGCAACTAATGTACTCCTTGATCTCGGGACCGCGACGCGCTTGGCGTTTTCGTCGTTCGGCTTTCCGTTCATTTTCTCCATCTTTATTTTTCCTCTTTCACTCCCCATGTTTCTCGATCCTCCATATATATTTCTTTCTCTGTCCTTTCTCTCCCTCCAGTTGCCAATTTTAAGCTCTTTGATTTACCGACCGAAATGGAAATGTACCGTGAACTTCGTTTGCACCGAGCACTTGTTTCTCTCTCTCTCTCTCTCTCTCTCCAGCCCCTTACCCGTCATTTGACCCCGCCCCCCCCCCATGCCAGTTTTTCCCAAGCTTAATCAAACGTCAGGGTCCGTGCATCCGCGAAACGAGCACGAGACATTCTCTATGGAACCATAGCACCCCCTTCCACAGAGATTGCCTGTCCTCGCGTTTTCATTGTCACTAATAAAATCCCTAAAACCACGATTTGCTGGCTTTTTTTTTACATTTTTTTTTTGAGGGATATTCCAACAGATATTTCGCGGACATTGAGAAGATTGAAATGACAACTGGCAAAAGGGGTATTGCGGTATTTTTTTGCTCCCGATGCTTTTATTCTATGTCGGAGAAATGAGAGGTAAAATTAATTTTCGTATTGGTGTTCTTTTTTTTTCTTTTCCCGAAACAAACGATTTGCTGTATTCGCTCAGAGACAAATGATCCTTGTTGGTAACGTCGGCGTTTTCTTGACGCATATATAAAATAGAGCCATTATTCATTTTCAAGTTTGCGTTCGGATAAATCGTTTGGTCCCTGTCGGCATTCGGACATTGCTGCCGAAATATTAATTGATCGTTGCTTGATGCACGGGGGAGTAATTTTGGACACATTTTGGTCATTGAACTTCCCTTAAATCCGATGCAAAAAAGGTAAACCTAACAACGAACGATCCCTCTAAAACACAAAAGCAATTGCCAATAAACTTGTTTCTTTTTTCTTCTACGGCATTAACCTCATCATCTTCACAAAATATTGCTACTCCCTGTCGCAATCTTCCCGAAGGGCTTTACCCTCCGTGGACGGGATAAACGATATATCAGACTGAAAGGGACAATATTTCGATGGTTCGAGGAGCGAAGTGAGAGTCTGGCTCACTACCATGTATACCATGTACTATATTTCCTCTCTGTGCCATATACAACATAGATATATATGTACAATGTACATTAAACTGGTACATACGCCCGAGCGGGCGGGCTTTCTGTCCCTGTCGTACTGAATCATTTTTACGACAGGCCTCTTTCGTGGGACGTCGAGTACACCAAGGCGGTAACCAGAGAGGCGGGGAGAGAGCCGAGAGCCCACGGAGAAACGAAAAATATGAGAAAGCCGAATGGAGAAAGAGAGAAAGCTGCGAAAAAGCCTCTAGAACCCCTAAAGAACATCATCGCTGGAACTGGCGCGATCAGTATGTGCGCGACGGTACCGCCGAGCATAGTAGAACGGTGGCGTCACCGAACTAAAGTTCGTCGAATAAGAGAGAAAGAGATATATAGGCTCGTATCGTATTTATAATATATAGAGATATGTAGTTAATTCATTGCATCGCGTTCTCATATTTCCCTGTCCAATTATGTCTGCCTCGGAATAAAGGGAAAGACGGGTGACTCTCGATGTTTGGTGCTCCTCGTCGAGGAACTAACTGGATGAATGGAAGAAAGAATGAGCGAGAGGCGGGGGCACGAGAAAGAAGCGGTGCAAGCTCAGTTTATCCCGGGAAGCCCCTCTTTCATTTATATCGCGCTCTCTTCCTCTCTCTCTCTCTCTCTCTCTCTCTCGCAATTCATTCTCTTCGCCAATGTTGAAAGAACTTTGGCGCGCGTTCACGACGTCAGAGCATTTACTTTACTATCTTGGTTATTAACGAGAAGTCGAGCAATCGTGAGGGCGTATCGAAACAAGAGGAGGAAGGGATTGTTCGGGTAGTTTTGATGCTCCGAGGAAAACAGGCAAAAGGCACAGCGAGTGCCTTGGAAACGGGAAGGAGTAAATCCTTCTGTTTCCCTCCCGAGTCTTTCACAATTTCGCGCTATGATACGCAAATACGCGAGGAATTTTCGTCAAAGTTATTGTACAGTTCCTAGGGTGGTTGCGCGGGGGGGTAAAATCGTATTTGAGAAGAATGGAATTTCGAGTTTCGTCCTTGTCTCGTTGGATTCTTCGTCCTTTTGATTCTCTGCTGTTCTCGTTGATGTGGTATATTGTTAATATGACGAATTTCACTGAGCTCTACCGACGTGCCCTCCCTGAGGAGTTACAGGAATCCGCGAACAACGAACCGAATGGAAACGGAGAATTTGTTGCTGCTTGGAAACGAGAATCCAATTAAAAGCTTTTGCGCCGACTCGACGCGTCAAAACGTGGCGAGGCTACTACAGACTCGATGTTTTACTTCCCTCTTTTGTCTATGGGAGACCGAGATGGCAGGATATCGTTTTGCAAATTTCTCAGGAACCCTCGATAATGGTTCCGTGAATAGCTAAACACGACGAATACATTTTTACAATAATTAATTGGCAATTATCATCAACATACTATGAATTATTTTACTTCCTGTAGATTTTTCATTCGTCATGGAACTTTTGTTTTGCTGTCAGGTAACGTTACGCAATTGGTTTTTTTTTTCAAATTTCATTGTTATTTTTTAATCCGTATGAAAGATTAAATTATTTTTTGTGCTGGTCTTGCGTTAATCGCGTTTCGTTAAATTCGATTAAGCGGACGAACGTTTTCGGAATGTTTTGATGTTCATTGCCGGTGTCCATGTACATGCGAGTCTTTGATGCGTTTTTCCTCCTTCATTTATACGTATATTCGACGCTCACTTTGTGGCTACGGGGGGGGGGGGGGGGGAGGGACTGAATTCACGGAACGTTTATGAAGCAGTGGCAGACGGAAAAGACTTTGAACATTCTGATGATGCGCTTGCGACTGTCATTGCGAGAGAAAGAGAGAAAGCACTTCGCTCAGCAAACGAAACTCCGCAGCTCGTGTAGCGTATGAAGAATCGCGAAGTTCATTTCACGGTGAGTGAGCGTTTGAGGCAGGTACACTGTTATACTATTCATGGCGACGATATTTATTCATACGAATTTTCATTTCCTTCCTATGGATATTTTTAATAGAAATTTTTTCAAAGTTATTAAATAAACATGACGTACGAAGCTTTTTCATCGTAATTTCAATTCCCGCGAGTGTAAACGAAAATGTATGTACTTTGAAATTTTCCGTCTTTATCCAATAGAAAATTGATTGGTGGAAAAGAGGACATTGCACTCAAAATATTGATCAAATTTATATTACGCACAAATTAATTGCGAAGTCAAACAAAGCTGCAAACTTAAACTTGCAAGTTGCTTCTTTGAAATTTCACAGAATGCTCTATTGGTAATTACCATTTAACAACCTGACCTCTCTCGGACAAATTTTAAACCACGCTCTCCCAGTCGGTGCCCGATGATTACTGTGTGAATGTGACACGTTTGAATGATAATTAAAAATGAATTTAACATAAATAAAGTTGAAAAATTTCTTTTTTCGTCTTTGTATGTTTCAATATCCTGTTCGATCGGAAATTTTCCGCTGATTACGATTAACACCGGGTTTTGGTCGAAAACTCAAAAGATCAATGTGAAAAAGGCGAAAATCGAATAAAAAATACTTTTTCAACGATTTTCAACGGAAATTTGAGTTTTTCAAAGAAATGGCTACTGAATTAGTAATCAGCGAGTCCAAATATACCGATATAGCGTGCTAAAATAGAATTTAAAAATTCAAAATTTTTTTGCATTTCGGCCAATCAGAAGTGGCTTCACTAAAATCGCTGTAACGTTGCTTCCCGATGGAGTTGGAACCCCACTCTGTGCTCATTCTTTTCGTGATCGAACACCCTTTAAAATGGCGCTTGAATCATTGTGCTAGCATTATTTTTCGATTTTTTACAGATTTTCAAAGTCGGACCATCGATTTTCCGAATTTTTCCATACATACCCCTTCTCATTTTTTTCACCGATTTTCAACCTGCTCTCACGGCTGCAATAATTGAGATATCGGGATGATCCAAAGTGCATTCTCTAAATCTACTCGAGGCGTTTACAAAACCCTCCTCAAAATTCAAAATCGATTAAACGGGAGCCGAGTTGTGGTCATTTGAAATTTCGACATTTTAAGGTTTCTGAAAAAGTAGGCAAAAAGTGACTAAAATTTTTTTTTCTTTTGGCAAACTTTCGATACCCTATTCTATCGGAAATTTTCCGCTGATTACGAATAACACCGAGTTTTTGTCGAAAGCTCAAAAAATCAATGTGAAAAGGCAAAAATCGAAAATATTCACTTTTTGGACGATTTTCAACAGAATTTTGAGGTTCTCAAAGAAATGGTTACTGGAGTAGTAATCAGCGAGTCAAAAGACATCGATATAGCGTCCTAAGAGAAAATTCAAAAATTAAAAATTTGGTTTCATTTCGGCCAATCAGAAGTGGCTTCACTAAAATCGCTGTAACGTTGCTTCCCGATGGAGTTGGAACCCCACTCTGTGCTCATTCTTTTCGTAACCGTTCAACCTTAAAAATGTCGCGTCATTTATTGCGCTACGATTTTTTTTTCGATTTTTCATAGATTTTCAAGGTTGGACCATGGATTTTTCTGAATTTCTCTACGCTTATTAGCAAAAAGCTTTTTCCAATGCACGAAATAAGAGACTTAGTGCTGATTGAATTCGCAACGAACCCATTCAATTGAGTATTTTTTTTTACAAAGAAAAAAAAAGTCATTTGTGTATCATCGTGACTTTGACACATGATCGTAAAGTTGATCATTGATCAATTAAATCGCCTCTAAATGTGAAAAGGTTCGTTATTTTAGTATCAACGATCCTCGTTTATCGACAAAGCGTACGTTTCACGGTTTATCAGTCGCAATCAATTACTTCGACCTATAATTACCATATAATTGATAAAATCTCTATTTATTTGTGAAAATTGGTAGAAAATAAAAATACGAATAATATTGAAAACATCCTTGAAAAGGATTGCAATCTAGATGGCAATTGGCATTCACCTGCAACAGTGGCACATCAGCTCCAATTAAATTTGCGTTCATTCCAATCAACTGAAAAATATCTATGGAACAACAACAACAAAAAAAAAGGAATTAAAAAAAAGCTATTCGAATACTCGATGCTATTCAATGAATACTTTTCGCTCATATTACGTTGAAATGTACCTCGATGAAACGTGAAATACGACCGACGATTACTGACGCTTTATTTTTTTTTCTACCCTTAGCCGTTGTTTACAACGCTGATACCACGGAGTTGATTTTGCGCGCACTGCAGAGTTCGAATGTGTATATAGCGAAGAGGAAGTCGGAGAGAAACGCTGAACGTTAATATAAATCGTTCTCTCCATATAAATTCGGAGCACATAGCTTCATTCAAATCATTGAACTGACAGATTCTCAATAAGCCATTGTCAATTACGGTGTATCAATTTAACTCTCCGGGGCAGATGTGGGGTTTATTTTTTCGTGATTGACGTACGGGCATTCGGAAGAGTAGAGAGGGATTGGCGGGAGGTTAAGGGGAGAAAAAGTGAGTCGGTATATATGTGTGGCTTATTCGCTGGTTCTATCGCGTATCTATCGCCTAACCAATGGGTTTTCGCGAACGAAACTCGGAGAATGCAGATTTCTAGTGAATTTCTAGTTTTATCGAAGGTAAACAAACAAAAAACAAAAAAGAAATGAATCGCGAAATCTAGTTCAATGATTCAAAAATTACGAAAGTTAAGGGCCAAAGATTTTTTGACGATTCAAAATCGTGTAAAATTTGACACTCGTCATGAACTTTTCGAGAAAATTTAACAAATCAAGGGGGTTCGATGCTCAAAATGTGTGCAAAGTTTGAGAGAGTTTGGTCGAGCCGTTCTCGAGATATATCCATTATTTGACTTTTTTGGCTGTTCACCCACATACATAAATACGTTGAGAAAAAAAAATGATTTTCTACCTATTTGAAACATTTCAAGCAGTACGGTATAAAATTCTCGAGCAAAAAAAAGTTCACGAAAGGATTGTTTTGTTTACGAGAGAGCAAAATGTCAATGACGAAGAAAAATATATTTTCCATACGAGTTAAAAATGTAAACTTTAAGATATGAAAAACTTACCCGAATCGAAGGTGACCTCGCTGAGCATGATCCATCGGAGTGAAAAATGTAATCTCAGTTTGACAAATTTTCCAACCCTATGATGAAGCTTTATCGTGACGTTTCGCGACATCTCGGACGCCCTGTCCTCGACGTAATTGTACGTAATTGGATCACCGGTGTAATATTTACCGCCGATGCTGAAGAGTATATCGACTTGGGAGAAAACCTGGAAAGCGAATCGCCAAAATCCGAACAAAAAGAATTAGTAAGGAAGCCGCAGAGCAAAAAAAAAAAAAAAGACGTGACAAGAAAAACATTTAACAATTTTATACGACGGTTTGATCCAGGCTGGATAATATATTATCCGGTTCGATCGACACTTTGATTTATGGAAATCTCTCGATTCGTTTCCTGAGGGGGTTAAATCGAAGACACCTGAGCTACTACGATTTCCATTGTCGTGCTTCGGGCACGATGGAAAACCGGAAGTAAGAATGAGAATTGCCACACGTAGACGAACGAAAACTAGGAAAAAGAGGCCGAGGAATGAGAGGTAAAAAAAAAAGTTTAATACGCTCCTAAAGTTCGATGGAGTATGTGATCCGGTTATAAATCTGCTCTCGTGCAACGCTCTCCTCTCTCGATCTCGCTCTTACGCTTATTTCATTCTCCCTTTTTCTCGTATTAGCTTCCCGCAGACGCTCGCACGTTTTCATGCCAGAAATACTATATTCGCTCAAAGGATTTCTTTTGATATCGCGCTATAGAGACGAGAGCAGTCTATTTCTCACTCGCGTTCTCGCGCTGGATGGGTAAGGTGGTCTAAGAGGAATGATATAAGCTCTCAATGGTGCACACGCATCATACGGTTCGCACACGTCACGCAAATTGACGCACGTCCGCTTCTCTCTGGCTGGAAAGAGGACTCGGATTATTCGTTCGAGTCTTTTATCTCGGCAGGTTTTTATCATACGATATTTATGTGTTTGTGAAGAGAAAAAAGAATCGATACGATGCGTGGTTCGCAAAGTGTACTCCCGTTGGGAATGCACTCGGGAGACGCGCGAGATTAAACAGACCGCGCTCGAGAGCGATTCACGTCGATAAAACGCCTGCAATCCGGACGATTGATTGTTGAAATTGTGACGAGGAACGTACGACGCCGATTTCTCTCTATCGTCAATGGAGCGAATTTGAGGACTTAGATGAGAAGAGATTCCTTTTCGAAGACGTGCATTGTATTTGCTGTGAGAGAAATTTTTTGAAAATTGTTAGAAAAAAAACTCAGTACTCGATTGAATTAACTGTTCAACACTCTAAGGGCAGAAATTGTGGTAGGTGATTATTCCTACTTTCTGGTAAGGATTTGGAGAAACGGGATACAATCCGGAGGGGAATCCCTTGATAGGGAGACTCTAGCACATCCCGATTAGATTTTGGCTGGAAGCGGGAACACCCGACAAAATTTCTCCACGGCCAGAATGTTTATTTACCGTGAAATTGTTGAGTGAAAAATAAAACTTCCGACAAAAATAAAACATTTCATGATATATAAAGTTCCTTTTGACAGTTTTAATCCTGTGCACACGTGGGAGTCGTCTCCGCAACAATTTTCGATTTGATTACTGTGAACTGCTGAACGTTCGCGGAAACCTCCAGGGCTATTTGAAATTCCGAATATCTTGGGAGTGCATTAAAATACCGTGAGAGAGTGGTAAGCTTTAGTCGACGCTCTCGTTGTCTCCGGTATATCATCTGGGATTCGTTGGCGCATCAAATTTCTGTTTCTCTTTCTCTCTCTCTCTCTCTCTCTCTCTCTGTGTCTCGTTTACGTTTAGATTTATAATAATTCGAAAGTGACTGCGTGCACTCAGACTCGCTGTGTCGTCTGTGATAATATTTCTTTGACGGAACGTCAAGGCCCTCGCGTATCGTTCTATCGAAATCTCCAAAGGGGACAAAAAGTACGACCATAACTCAGTACAAATATTTCTGTGATTAAAATTAATCGTACGAAGCGTCGAGCAGAATTTTCATGATGTTTCGGATTATTTTCGAGTTTCATATACGAGTCCGAAGAGTTTGAGGATTATCCGACATCAACTACTAAATTCATCGTCATTTCGCTGATCCGAGAGGGCATATACTATAGTGATATATGACGATTACGATGCCAACAAATTCGAAACTGCCTTTCGCTTGGTTCGAGCCGATCTGCGGGGCAACGCCCGTCATAGCAGCTGTCCGAAACAGAGAAATGGGACGCGGTTTGTGATATGAAATCTGAAGAAGGGTGTTCCTCGTGCCAACAAACATACAGTATTTGGCTGAATTGTATATATATGGATAGTTGTATAGGACGACAGTTTGTTCATATAACATACAGACAAACATCCGGGAAGACCCTCACAGATATGTATATGTTATATGTAGCGAAATAGACCTGTCACTATCATGAGAAACCTCTCGTGATATGGCACTTGGCAGTTTGCGGTAGTCCTGTCGTGATTTTGGAAAGTCGGTCGAGTCGAGTGGTTGAAAACGCCAGGTCAATCGATTAACCGCAGCATCCTGAGGAAAAGAGACAAAGAGAGAGAGAGAGAGAGCGCGGGGGGGCGGGGTAGACTTTATCGGGCCGATGATAACTCCTCTGTTGGTGAAACTTTTGTGCTAACCGAATCGTTCAACTGGTTGAAACATTTAGGAAATAGTTATGAATTGGGGAGAAAGAGTTATCAGTTCCGTGACATAAAAATCTCGTTACTCTTGTTTTTGTCCATGAAATGATGATGATTCCGTAACACTAGATTCGGATTTTTCCCGAAGTAACGTCGAAAGTGCGAATGAAGAGATATTATAGCGTCGAGAGGGTGCTGTCATCGTCGCGAAGACTTTTGCGTTGGCTTCGGGAGGATAGCGGGCTATTGGAATTCGGAAAGCGTTCGCGTGATAACGCCTCGACTGGAATATTGAATGTAGGAGAGGGAGGCCGCGAGTAAGGTGCGAAGTGTGTATATTAGATGCTAAAGGAAAAATGCTAAAGGAAGAAAATCGTGACGTTCGGGTCCACTAGCAGCGAAGGCACAGCGAGCTTTCGTAAAATCGGCGGTGCAATAGTGTGGAGGGTTTGTATAGTGACGAAAGGACGAAAAGAAACGTGTGGACGACCCGAAAGATCGACAAAGGATGGACCTTTTTTATCTTTCCGCGCGATTACTTTCAAAACGATCAGTTACAAAAAAGAAAAAAAACTCTGAGTTAATATTTAGGCTCTACATGTACCCTAGGGTGGGTCAAATAAAATGACTAATTTTTTTTTTCCTCGATATAATGAAAAATGTATTGTTTGGCATCTTAAAAAAAACCCTCTGCAAGTATGAGCCCTTCATATTTAAATTAAGAGGTCCCTCATCGCGAATTTTCATTTCCCATTTAAATAACATGGAAACATTTTTTTTTTGAACTTTGGAATTTTATTAGACTTAAACCGGTGATGTTACGAGAGTTTTTTAGCACATTTTTGTAGAACATTTGATTCTCTACAAAAAAGCTCTCCTGTGTATAATCGATAAAAGCAACCGTACAAAAAATAATCGGTGATAATTAGCTCTGGATTCTCTCATATTTGTTTGAAAACAATTAGTAATATATTAGTAGTATATTAGTATATTAGTAATATATTAGTAGTATATTTATTTATATTGATAACTAAAATTTCTTTAAATTTGAAATTTATGTACTAATAAACGAGATAAGTATTATTTTTTGCACGGTTACTTTTATCGATTAGATACGAGAGAGTTTTTTTTGTAGAGCATCAAATGTTCTACAAAAATGTGCTAAAAGACTCTCCTAACATCAACGGTTTAAGTTTAATAAAATTCCAAAGTTAAAAAAAAAAGTTTCCATGTTATTTAAATGGGAAATGAAAATTCCCGATGAGGGACCTCTTAACTTAAATACGAAGGGCTCATACTTGCAGAGCGTTTTTTTGAGATGTGAAACAATACATTTTTGATTATATCAAGGAAAAAAAAATTAGTCATTTTATTTGACCCACCCTAATGTACCCTCCCTTAGATTTGTGTGGCTAAAAATATCCGATAATCAAGGGCTTACTACTTTTCCCCATGCTAACTAGTTCTGGCTAACTTGGGCTGATTGGCAATGAACGGTCATATTGAATAGGCCATGCCTTCGTACTGATTTCCAATGGTATTGAAGGTCAACAAAAAAAAAATGTACGTTAGTCCCCAAGATTAGAGTGAGCTTAAAATTTCCGTAATTCTTCCAGTTGGAAAATGTACTTTTGACCACGCGACGTTCACCCTCGGAAAGACTGCTTTTTTTCTATGGCCTAGACGATAATGTCGATTGGAAAAATAAAAATGTCACACTCTGTATATTTATATGCCCAGTGAGATAGAAGTGAGAGAGAGGAAAAGAGAAGGCTTTGAGCCTGTTGATCGTCGCTTCAGGTACGCGTCTTTCTATGCCTGTTACATTCTGAATACCACTTGTATATTCACAACGCAACGTCGAACGACGACCGTTTCACTCGCAGCTCCGTTCGCCAAACTAAGCGGAAACGATTCCGTGAAGACGGGTCTTTCGTTGCACCGAGAGAATACCGACGGAAGAAGAAAATCCCAAAGGCTGCTTTTCAACGGTCGTCTTTGCTATCGAATCCTATTTTTTTTGTTCACCTTTATTCCTCTTCCGTTAGGCGTCTCGGGAAGATGCAAAAGTTCGTGAAATAACGAGTAGAAAGTCAGCGGAGCCAATTGGGTCACCGAGGATTTTCGCGCGCGTGACTTTTGCACGAAGAACCGAGAGTCGAATTGATCGGAGATGGAAAAACGTGCCGGCGATTAAATGCATATAGAGCATGCAAATTAATGCGTAGAGCAGCTTCGGGAGAAAAAAAACAATGTTAGCAGAGTACTTTGTAAAACGGAAAACACTGGATTGCATAATTGATGGTTTTTATGACGATTGACAATGAAAATATCACGATTGAATTATTTACGATCGTGGCGCATCTTACCTGAACATCGTGACTGAATTGATTGTTGCAATAGATATGAACGGCCGAGAATTCTCTTATGCTGTCAAACTCGAATTTAATCTCAACCGGTTGTTCGTTTCTCGTGTCGTTGCGCCATCCTACCCAGCCTTGTCCGCGTACGGAGTCGTAATAGCTAGTTTTGAAGTTGTCAGGACCGATTTTGCCGTCGGTCAATTGGCCTAGGCCACGACGTAGCTCGGTCTCCCAGTGACCGTCGTACGTTGCATCAAAGAATTCCCAACCCTTGCCACGTTTATCGCCCTGAGGCATCGAGTACGAGACCACACCGTCTGTCAATGAAAAACAAAAACATATATTGCCTGAATACATGAGGGAGGAATTAGTTTCACAGTTGAGTATCGTGTTTTGGCAGTGGCTTAGGTACGTATTAAGGGGCGAAATAGGGTTAGACAGACCAAAAAATCGATTTTTTTTTATTTCATAAATTGTTAGTAAAACTATTGAAAAATATGTTCCCAAAATTTTTAATGAAAATTCCGACTCGTTCTATTGTTATAAGCCATTAAGGGGGGAAATAGGGTTAGGACAGCGTTTTCTCAATGATTTTCTTGAATTTTTTTATAGTATAAAAAATGAATATAATTTATTGAAACTTTGAGAATATTTTATACATATATTTAAGTGTATACTATAAAATTTTTGAAGAATTTCCTTGAAAAACACCGAAGATATTAGCGACCCCACATTGCAGGTCACAATCAGACTCAGCATTTTGCGTACATTCTGAAAGCCGCAATTTTTTTGAACTTTTTTTGAACTTGCGTACACGCTAGTTTGAAAAGTTTTCAACTAATCGTTTTGAAAATTGGCAGTTACTTTCTTCATAGTATAGCGCTCTATATGAACCTAAAATCGGAATATTATCATTATTTAAAATAATTTTTTTTTTGCAAATAAAGTTGTAAAAAATGGCAAAAAATCATGCTTTTTCGTTTTGAACCCTGTAAAAAAATCAATTTTCTATTTTTTTGATGGCATTTAGGTTCATATAGAAGAGAGACATATAATAAAATTAAATTCCAACTTCGTTTGATTTCAGATGAAAATTGCGGCTTCCAGAATGTACGCAAAATGTTGAGCCTGATTGTGACCTGCAATATGGGGTCGCTAATATTTTATAGTATATACTTAAATATATGTATAGAATATTCTCAAAGTTTCAATAAATTATATTCATTTTTATACCATAAAAAAATTCATGAAAATCATTGAGAAAACGCTGTCTTAACCCTATTTCCCCCCTAATATATACGTGTCGTTAAACGTGTGATATACACAGAACGGATTTATACGTGACACTTTTTAAACTTAATCTCTACCGTTATAATCCGCTCCGGCGCGACGCGGAATAACCTTAAAGGATTATACGCAGTTGGGAATGTCAAAATATTGATTTTTTTCAATTGCATTTTCGGAATGCATATATATTTGAGTATATTCTCTAAACAATTCAAATCGATCCGACAAATATTCTTGGAGATACGTGTATACTTGTAAGGACGCTCGGAGCGTTACAAAGTAGGCGGCCTAAACTTTGAACGCGTTTTTCTCAAAATGTTGTTTTCAAAGTCGGTGAGCACGATTTCTCAAAAACGGCTCAACCGGTCGGTTTGCAATTTTAACACAATCTTCTCAGATATATTCTTCAGGTATTGATCGACGGAATAAGATTTCCGATAATTATTTCTATTTTTTTTAAACAATTCGACGAAAAAATTTTGGTCGAATATTGGAATTTTTTCTTTTTGGGGTCGCCGTTTTGTCAAAAATCAAAATTTCAACTTTTCCTTCGATCAATACCTAGATTTATCTATCTACTAATAGAATCTCTTTGGTTTTTTTATTTTGAATATTCCAAACCGGCGATATCGTGCTCACCGCCAAACACCTTTTTTTAGACGAGCTTCCGGAGATCGGCTACAGCAGCTTTAAAAATCATTACTTTTAGAAATAAAAAATATGAAAATAAAGTTAAAAGTTAGCACAATACGTATATACATTTTTACGTTAATAAATTAAAATGTCTTTCCAGGAAAAATTCTCGAAAAATCGCCTTTTCTCGGTCTCCTGACTGTGTATAACTCCTTAAGCTAATTCCCTGATATGCGAAATGCATATCAGGGAATTAGCTTAGTGATATGCGAAATGCAATTTCTGTGATATACGCGCGGGATGAAATGTTCATGAAAAAAGTAAAAGTAACTTCTCACCGCTCCAGTAACAACCGTAGATCTCGACCCTCATACACACGGTGCGGGGATGAGCGCTGTAAGGGAGAAATCTTATCTTGCTGGCCCAAAATGGAGGCGACAAATGATGCATCGATTCGATATACGTGTTCTTGTTCCCTTCGATGACCTGAAAATTGACAAATGCGTGGGTGTACTACGTGAATTGGAGCGTCTGCATTGGGTAACGCGACAAGGTATGGCGACTGAATACACCAGTGAATGTTTATTTCAGGAATTTTCGTGTAATTTTTGTTCCTAGCTGAAACGTCGAAGAATCTGCTTTAAAAAAAAAAAAACGCTTTATAACGCGGGAAAAAAAAGATGTAAAAATCAATGTGAAGAAAAATGAAAAGATATTAAATGTAACCTAGAAAATAATGTAGCTGTGGTGACGCTTTGCACGTCCATTCTGTTCCTTCAAAACTCAGTGATCATAGTGTTAAGGACGGGGTAAGGTATTTAAACTTTTTTTTTGCATTTTTTTTTAAATGAATGTATAACATCTCCAGAATATTGTGTTGAAATTTCAAGTCGATCGGAGAAAAATTAACGGAGTTATGAGCATTTTAACGTCCGTTGCTTCAGACCAGTTTAAAGCGTTTTTCTGAAAATTGTCAAAACTTTAAAGCGTTTTTCGGAAACTCGTCATTTTTAAAGTCGGCGTACGCTGTAACTCAAAATCTAATGCACCGATTATTTTGAAATTTTGTACATTATTTCCACACATAAATCACCAGGTAACGCTGGCGAGTTTTATTTTTATAATTACTTTTTATTTTACAATAACAAATTTGTCGATTTTTTTAGCAAAAATCGCGTTTTTGACTTCCAAGTGCTACGAAAAATGAAAAAAATCGATAAAAAAAACTCGACAGAGTTACCTCGAGAAACATCTCACCTAATAAACGCATTTTGATTTTTTTGTTTCGGATGATCCACTGATGAGTTACAGCGTACACCGCAAAACAACTTTTTTTCGAGGCGCCTGCGGAGATTTGCTGCCGACGGCTCATTTATCAATATTTTGCAATGACAATTTAGGAAAATATAGTTCAGATATTGTGTTATTATATGGAAAGTAAATAAATAAACCAGCATTACCTGTATCGTCTAAAAAAATTCTTGAAAATATGCCTTTTTCTTCACCGAATTAACCTTACCCCCCTCGTTAATAAATTATCAATACATTTGATCGATGTAGCCATTTATTGTTGACGAGCCCACTCGATATATAATCAACTACGCCAATTTAAATAATCGATTGACTCGATACAATTCGATGTCAATATCTGAGAATTGCGTGACCCCAAGCTTGTTATGCCATATATGTACATATTTTAGTAAGAGTATGCACCGATTAAAATCGTATTAACTGAACGACTGTTGCGGCACTCCTTGTGTACACATAATTTCATTGTTTTATCTGTACTATCTGTCCGATGGGGCTACTGGAAGTAAACGGACGCGCGTCAAGTATTATCGTCCACTCGAAATTTAACGTGCAATATCAACACATCGAAAGGTAGCATCTGCGGTGTATAAAGGCGTGATAAATCGACGTTTTGGCCTCTGTGCGGAAAGTCGATGAAGAGGCGTACAGTTATAAATATTGAGAGACGCGCGGATATATTCTCCCATCGAAGACCAAACATTGAACTGTGCGAGTCGTCCTTTCGGGATAGCGCACAGCGCACGTAATATATAGATGTCTCGACATATAGATGTTCTGTGTTGCTTTCTATAATATTGATTATTCGATCACCGCGAGCTTTATGAATAAAATAAACGGTGTGTTTGACGCATACAGAATGTATACAAGCGTATAGATTTTTTTTTTTTTCGAGGGCTGTTGGGGGTGTATACAGCGAGCAGACGCAACCCCTTTTTCTCGATGGGGGGTTTGGCACGCACGAGATCACGCAAAGCGTTTAAACCATCCCGTGCTGTGCTTTTACCGACACGACATTGTATCCTGTATTACGATATTGTGGTACACAACATGAGCGAGTATATTCACCCCCTGCGAAAATATTTTAAACGTTAACCAGGCTGGGGTTGGATTGTAGGGGGTGAGGTATGCGTGCCGCAGATTCCGCTGTGTCTGTTAGACATGCGTGAGCTATCCGCGACCCTGCGAATATTTTTATGGTATTTTTTTTGTTTTTCTTTCTAAGACGGATATTTGCGTTTGCGGAAGGGGCGCCGAGAATTCGGTGTCGTTGTATGTTCGTAACGGAAGTGGCCCTAATATCGGCGGCGCCGCGGTTACCAAGCATTTGTCAGCTAAAGTATTTTGCTAGGTGAACGATAATTGGATCACGTTTCCTCGAATTTCGTCGAAGTTTAATTATATTGGCGAGGCAAACACGTTTATTTAGTATTCTTGTCCGATTTCTTTTATCAATCCGCCGAATAACGTTTCAGCAAAAAATTTCGTGGAGCCGTCGTTCCGATGATAGAAGTCAGTGTATTGCAACCACCGTCGAGAGGATCAAGTCCTGTCATCACGTGAATATGTGTCGGTACAGGTTTATTTTGATTTTATAGTTGTCCGCTTGAAAGTGTACCCGTCACTTCGGCGCTGTAAAAGTGTATCGGGAGCACGTACACGATCCTTGGAGGCTCGAAGTATTAAAACGAAGGATGAGGTAAGAGGTACGATCTGTACAGGGTTTGCAAGGAGCGTGGAAAAGTATTTTTCTTGTAATACATATATGTGGATACATAGATGTATTACAAAGAGTATATCTCGAAAACGCTTCTGGAGAGCTGCTGTGGCGTGAGTGTGTCGTACATTCTTTGGATGGGCCACGTAAGAGACATTCGCTGGGGCAAGGGTCTCGTTGGGTTCGCGAAACGATGGCAGTAACTATCAAGACGGGATGCTTTACCGTCTACTTCTTTCCTTTTCCTCTTACTACAAACACACGCGCACACATAGATAAACCTACACACGAATATATGGACATACGAGATGTACGCCGCTCGTATAGATGTACGCCGCTTTGTTGTTATGTTTGCTGGAATACAGCTGGTTTACTAGCACCCTGGTCGCGACATATGACACACACGGTGCACGATAGTACCGCGAGAGGCTACGCAAGTAGTTACCGACTGAAAGTTATGGTCCTCGATCACTCGAGCGAAAGAGAAAAATAGTTTTATTGACACTCTTGACCATGTTTTGATCCACAGTACCGACTTACCGAAGTACGTTAAGAGAGAGAGAGAGAGAGAGAGAGAGAGAGAGTGTGTAAATCCGACCGTGCAACCTCCACGCGGTACGCTTTCGATAATGCTAATGCCGGCGGTACTGTAACTTTGAAGCTCCATAACCCGAAAAGTACTCCATGACCGGACAAATATCTAAAAAATAAAGCGTATTTGAAAAAAATGTTTCATACAAAAGGTGTAGGGTTTCAAGTGACGTATGGGATAATAATATCAGGATCACCTTGAAAAACGTATTCAAGGTCAAGTGAAGGACATCTTCTATTTAAAAAATGAGATCCCGTAGTTTTCATTGCACATTCATGCAGCTTTCCTCGAGAGCTTTTCAAAACACTACAATTAAGTATTTTTTCAGGGAGTACTTTTCGGGTTATGGAGCTTGAACGTTACGGTACCGCAAGTATTAGCATTATCCAAGGCGTACCGCGTGGAGTTTGCATGGTCGGATTTACATATCTCTCTCTCTGTCTGTGTGTGTGTGTGTGTGTGTGTGCGGCTCGTGTGCGGGGCGTGTGCAGCTCGTGTGCGGGACGTGTGCGGCTTGAGTACGGGGCGTGTGCGACGCGTGTGTGCGCGCGCGCGCGTATGTGTGTGTGTCACAACAGAAACAGTACCCCACGGTTCGTCACTCCCGTAGTATTTACTGATTCCACACCTTAACTGCTGTGTGTGTGTATGTCACAACAGAAAAAGCACCCTACTGTTCGTCACTCCCGTAGTATTTACTGACTCCAAACCTTCTCTCCTGTGAGTATGTGTGTGTGTGTTGTGAAATGTGCTTGTGCGAGAGTATTTACTAACTATTACAGCAGATGCTCGAATTGCTTACCTTCCACCGATTGACAGTATGCTAACCTCAGTTCAAAGGAACCTCTTACATTCCTAAACATGTCGACGGTTATCAAACTCATTTCGTCAGTTATTCTTTGTTTCAGTTCTTCGATGCCCACAGGTTTCGTTTTATAAACCCACTCTTTCAAGAAGCCCCATAAAAAAAGTGGAGTGGTCCACTGCACAGGCGATCCCTTCAAGCCACCAGTTTCAATGAACCGCTGAATCGTTTCAATAACTGTGGATTGTGAAATTGGATTTCGTTCATTAAAAGTTGCATTGAAAAGATCACGTGTCTCTTGATATGACCTCTGTTTATCTCCTCCCATAATCAACAGATAAATACGTTCTCTTTCCGACAACAAAGCCATTATTTACTTGCAAAAAAGGAGAAAGTCAAGTTGACGAGCGAAAATAATTTTCTCGCGAAATTGAAGACAGAAAAATTGGAGAGAAAATTATTCCTCGTGACAAGCCTTTGCGCGAAAACGTAAAATATTCGACAGGAACGACCGTATTGGAGCTACGAATACAGAGAAATGAAGACTAGCGAGCATGCGATACACAAAGTTGTTAGGAAAGAACATTCGTCGTTATGCAAAAGAGGTTCGTCGTTATAATGCTACAATGCTTCTCGCTTCGATACCGGTGCGGCGCGTGTACAGTCCGGGTGCGGCTCGCGTACGGCCCGTACGCGTAATGTGCGGCCTGCATGCCTAACGCTTAACGTTTCATCCAATCGCTGATACGAATTTTTTTTACTCTCGGTCTCTCTGCCATCGATAAAAAAAAATGGAAATATCGTTCAGGGACTTTGTGAATTCTCAGAAATGGTGAAATTCCGTTTTCTTCGCCAAAAAACCGCTCAACAATTAAACATTGAACGCCCTTCTAACGCGCAGCCTTTAAAAACCACTAAGGCGCGAATTGGGATCTCGAGTTATCTTAGGATTAAAAAAGAAAAGAAAAAAAAAAACGTTTCTTTCGCTCGAATGAACGAGTTAAAATCACCTTTTTGGCATATCTACTGTCACTTTTTATTGATTGTCTTTCAACTTCGCGGTATCTGCCAACCAATGTTAGATGGCGAAAGAAAAAAAAAACCGTTTAAGGGGGGAAATAGGGTTAGACGGTTCAAAAAATCGATTTTTTTTTCATTTCATAAATTATTAGTAAAACTATTGAAAAATATGTTCCCAAAATTTTAAATGAAAATTCCGACTCGTTCTATTGTTATAAGCCATGAGAGTGAGTAGCTCTCCTTCAGGCCCCGAGCGCGCCACGTGTATAACCGAGCGGTCACTCAGGTACGGTATTTTTTTAAACGCGTTTTTCTGAAAACGACAATTTTTGAACTTGCGTACACGCTAGTTTGAAAAGTTCTCAACCAATCGTTTTGAAAATTGGCAGTTACTTTCTTCATAGTATTGCGCTGTATATGAACCTAAAATCGGAATATTATCATTATTTAAAATAATTTTTTTTTTGAAAATAAAGTTGTAAAAAATGGCAATAAATCATGCTTTTTTGTTTTGACGCCTGTAAAAAATTCAATTTTTTATTTTTTTGATAGCATGTAGGTTCATACAGAAGAGAGACATATAATAAAAGTAAATTCCAACCTCGTTTGATTTCAGATAAAAATTGCGGCTTCCAGAATGTACGCAAAATGCTGAGTCTGATTGTGACCCGCAATATGGGGTCGCTAATATCTTCGGTGTTATTCAAGGAAATTCTTCAAAAATTTTATAGTATATACTTAAATATATGTATAAAATATTCTCAAAGTTTTAATAAATTATATTTATTTTTTATACTATAAAAAAATTCATGAAAATCATTGAGAAAACGCTGTTCTAACCCTATTTCCCCGCTTAAACTCTGGCACACTCTTATCTGACGTTTTTCCCATCAGATCAGTTCTCTCGCTCTTTTTCTATCTCTCTACACGAGGATAGTGGAGCAACGTTAGAAAAGCCTCGAGAAGAAACGATGCCAAGACCTATAATTCTTAAGCCACTTGCAAGACAAGCCGATAGAGCTCCGCGTGGGGACGGTAGAAAAAAGAGATAACGACAAGTGAACGAAATAAAGAAGGAATAAAATAGCCCAAATATATAAAATGGAGAAAGAAAGAGAGTTTTCATTCTTTCCTCGTTGGAAAGTTGTCCTGACGATGGTGGATGAAAGAGCTTCGTGAGGCAATGCCGAAGGGCTACAAAAGAGGGGCAGAGACGGTTATACAGAGGACAGTATAGAAACGAGATGGAGCTCCTTGAAAAATTCGGCTACGTAAGCAGCGGTAGCAAGAGGTCGTTTCGAGAGAAGAAGTCTTGAAAAGAGTGCGATCCAAGATAGAGGAAGAGAGAAAAAGAGAGAGAGAGAGAGAAAGAGAGAGGGGTGGACAAAGCTAAAGGAGACGAAGAATTTCGAGTGGTCGTAACTTATGCGCCGGAGCGTGACCCTTTTTGCCTATCGGTAGCCGAAAGCACGTAAAGTGGATTTACTGCATCGCACCCGCCAAGTACTGCGCTATAATACATACATATACCATGTATATCCATTTTATATTTTACCGAGCGAGTGGCGAAGGATTACCCTACGGTTTACTACGTATGCAGTATTCACTGAAACGATATGGCTCACTTCGGCCATATCATGCTTTTCTACTAAGTGGTATATTTACTGTTGCTCACGAGATATAGGACGTTTAAGGGAATGAGAATCACCTGAGTGACATGTGTTTTTTTTTGTGAGAAACAAACTTTTCTCACCGAAACGAACCTTTAACGTAGTTGTTACGTCTGTCTAAAATCTGAATATACGCAAAGTTCTCGTATTTTTCCTTCCCCCCAATGAAAAAATGACCCTAGACATCCGTCAGAGCCGATCTATCGATAAAAGATACGTGGAGAGAGATTTATCGGACGTTTGCACTTTTGGTACTTGGACGACGAGTGTTTTCGGATCGTTTCTACCGTGAGAAAAGAGGGGCTTTTGTCGGAATCATCATCTTTCGAGAATTATCAGTGTTATCATAATGACAGACGCTTGGCGGTATGATTCAATTACAATTACGATGATACCGGGATAAAGTTTGTTTTGACGTTATCGTGATTGAATAATCGTTATTTTTGTCAATCGGAGATTTATTTTTTAACGAAGTACGGCTCTCATTATCCCCCTACTACCCCTATCATCTTAACCTCGTTGTCAATTGCCTCTTCTATCGTTCGTTGCATTCCTTCTCCAGTGTCCTCCAGTTTTACCCCTCGCCCTCCACGCCCATTTGTCCGTGAGCCAGAGAGTGCGTTATAGATTGCCAAGACGACACCGGGACGACGATGAGGGACGAGAGTTCACCGAAGGGCACACATACCGCACCCCGGATTGCCAACGAGAGGATCACCAGAATGTTGTTGTTCGTCCAATTATACCTCGCGGTCTGTGGACAAACCTGAACTGTCGAGAGCTCAGACTCGCCAGATCCACCATAGGTTTTCCTGTCTTCTCCGACTCCCTCGTCGCGTATTCTCCTGTGTACAGTCTGCGAAGATCTCGAATTGTGGCTCGAATTGTGTCGCGGCGACGAACTCCGACGGCGAAAGTCTGAGCTGTGCTCGGATAGTTTGCGGTATCTATGTTTACCATGAGATATACAGTGAACGGAAAAAGATGTCGGATAAAATCAATTTCTAGTTAATTTTTTTGTATTTTGAAGTAAATTGAGGAGTTAAGGGTTTATGCGCGGTTGGAAATTTCAAAAAATCGATTCTCTTTTATTGCATTTTCGGAATGTTCATATATTTGAGTATATTCTCTGAAAATTTCAAATCGATCCGGCAAATATTCGTGGAGATACGAGGTGTGTTCAAAAAGTATCGCGAATTTTGAATTTCCGCGGGCTACGTATATTCGATTTTCGATTTTTTTGTGGCGTTAGGTTGGTACTCGTGTCCCTCACTTATGCTGAAAAATATCGGCTATTTTGAATGTTTAGTTAATTGTTGACAGCTGTTTTGGTTAGACGTGTTTTGGCTTGTCTTCGATTTTTGCCTATTCCAAAAAATGGATCAAAGAATCTGTATCAAAATTTGTGTGAAAAACAAAATTAAGTGGGTGGACGCATTCCGAATGTTGACTGTGGCATATGTTAAAGCTACCTTGGACCAAAGCAACGTTTATCGGTCGTACAAAATGTTCTCAGAGGGCCGAGAAGATGCGAACAACGAAATGCGTTCCGGACGCCCGAGCACATCAACAACAGACGAAAACATTGATGAAGTGAAGAAAATAATATTAGCCAATCGTCGAATCACCGTTAGAGAAGTTGCTGAGGAACTAAACATATCGCAATCGATATGTTTAGTTCCTCAGCAACTTCTCTAACGGAATAGCACGAGCCAATGCTCGTGCTATTCGATGTTTACCAATGATTTGGGCATGAGACGGGTCGCCGCGAAATTCGTGCCAAAATTGCTCAATTTCGAACAAAAACACTGTCGCGTTAACATTGCTAAGGAGCTGTTGGACTCGGTCCACGACGACTCAAATTTCCTCCAGAGGGTCATAACTGGTGACGAATCATAGGTTTATGGTTATGACGTGGAAACTAAAGCTCAATCATCGCAATGGAATTTGCTTTTTGGAATAGGCAAAAATCGAAGACAAGCCAAAACACGTCTAACCAAAACAGCTGTCGACAATTAACTAAACATTAAAAATGACCGATTTTTTCAGCA
Organism: Oxytorus armatus; assembly: GCA_958009045.1. NCBI lineage: Eukaryota > Metazoa > Arthropoda > Insecta > Hymenoptera > Ichneumonidae > Oxytorus > Oxytorus armatus. Next base: position 7,579,058 of record OY253753.1, read on the forward strand.
TAAGTGAGAGACATGAGTACCTAACGCCACAAAAAAATCGGAAATCAAATATACATAGCCCGCGGAAATTCAAAATTCACGATACTTTTTGAACAGACCTTGTACATGCATATTTGTAAGGACGCTCGGAGCATTTCAAAGTAGGCGGCCTAAAGACCGGAGTAGCAGCATGAAACTTTTTTCTTTTTCTCAAAACGGTCTTTTCAAAGTCGGTGAGGACGAATTCTCAAAAACGGCTCAACCGATCGGTCTGCAATTTTAACACAACCTTCTCAGATATATTCTTCAGGTATTGATTGAAGGAACAAGATTTTCGATAATTATTTCTATTTTTTTAAAACAATTCAACGAACAAATTTTGGTCGAAAATTGGTGATTTTTTCTTTTCGGAGCCGCCATTTTGTCATAAATTAAAATTTCGACTATTCCTTCGATCAATACCTGGATTTATCTATCCACTAATGGAATCTTTTTGGTTTTTTTTTGTTTTAGATAATCCAAACCGGAGATATCGTGCTCACCGCCAGACACCTTTTTTTGGAGGACCTCCAGGAGATCGTCTACAGGAGCAGTGTAAATCAATATTTTTGAAAATGAAAAATGCCGATATAAAGTTAAAAGCTACCACTACATTTATTAATACTTCTTGTATTTGTCAAATAAAATCCCTTTTCAGAAAAAAATCGTAATGAAACCGACATTTTTTGGCCCTGCAACTGCGTATAACCCGTTAATTGTAATAAAATATAATTCCTTGAAGAATAATAATCGAGAATGAAATGACTCTATTTCCTTTAAACATATATAATCTTTTTTTCAGAGCCTGTAATTAACACACTATAAGAATGAAGGAGCTAAATAGTAAACGTCATGTATCAGACAAATGTTGGGGGGTGGATCAATCACGACGTGCACGTTCCCTATCGCAAAAGGGAAATCGGATTAATCCATACGCTTCGTGCTTCGCCACGAATCGTGCAAAAGGGGCGTTAGGAGAATAAACGATATATATATATATATATATATATATACATATACATATATATATATATATAGAGAGAGAGAGAGAGAGAGAGGAGAGGGTTTTGGAACCGTTGAGCGAGCCAGAATGACGGGATTAGACAGGGTTGTTTCGCGCACCCTGGAAATAGACCGGAAGTGCGTGTAATTTCTTATACATCGTGTACTCACGGCATCCACCGATTTCCTACGCAACAGCGAGTCCTCGGGATCTCGTGCACGAACACGCGTTGTGAATTTCGACCGATAGAGGGCGCGCGGGCAGAGTGCTTTTTGACCCTCTGGACTCACGAGTTCGTGGGGTGGCAATTATCGGATTTTCCGGTGAGAGCAAGTGGAAAAAAAGGGGCGCCAGAATGAGACCACGAGAGAAAAGAGAGAGATGGACAATGGTCTGATGAGCCGAACGAAAGTGACGGGGCGTGGGTCTTTCGGACACACACTACGAATACAGTAAACATAGCGTGACACGATAATCGAAGATTAAGGATGTATAGTTATTTCCAAAAAAATACTAGATCTTGAGTTAAAATTCAGTATCTATTTGTTTTCGATCCAACTTTATAGTTGAGTTATCAAAAAACATGAGTAATCATCAATTCACAACGAGACAGAAAAAGTTACTCTACGAATTTTTATAAATTGAAGAATTCGAAATTATTGCAATATTGTAACAATCCGAAGGGTCGTTCTGTATGTCGAAGAATTGGCGGTGAATTTATCGAATTCGACATTAAGTTGTGTCGATTGTTTGATAATTTGAGCATTTTTTTCTACGCCGAAAATAGATTTTTTTAATGGAAAAAAAATTTGAAACCAAACTTATGTATCCACCATCGATGGGCACTCGTGAAAATCCAATGAGAATAATTTTAGAGAAATATGTATCTTTTTAAAGATGTGACTGATTATTAAAAAAAAAAACTAATTGCAACAAACACTAAGCAAAAAGTGTTAATGATATTTTATGTTTGATAGGAACGCGATGACTAATACAGAACGTTCGTTCGTGGTCGAACTTGAACCTGTCACAAATCTTTGCGTTTACGTTTAGATGATGGATCGTTGAGGATTTAGCCGCTCCCTATTTAAATGAGATTGAAATTATTTTATCCCGATCACGTCGAGGAATCGTGTGGTTGTATAAACATAGACGTAGCATCATTGGAATAATACGAGGGTAGGTGTGTGTGGGCGATTAACTCTCGACTGGGAGAGAGGAACCCCTTTCTCAAATAAGTGGATTCTCGTACGTGACTCATTGGCGTAAACCGACGGGCACGCGCGTTCGAACTATCTCCTTCTCTCTCTCACACACACACACACACTTCGTCTGTATATCACCCTGTTCGTATATCACCGCCACCCCCGCTTCATATTTACGGTCCGTTTTCACTGATGAATTTTCGTTAGTTTATTATTAGGGTAATTCGTTTGTACGTTTCATAGATCGTCGTTTGATACCACAATTGATAGGATGATCAATAAATTTGCGTCGTGATATTGCTGCACGAGTAAAAAATGAAGGATATAACGATAATCATCTTGAAGTAAGCGCTGCCCGTGAAGAAATTTCCAAGCGGCTGAAACAATCATGATCAATTTCATGAGCCTGTAAAATCATTTAAGGGAGGAAATAGGGTTAGGCGGTTTAAAAAATCGATTTTTTTAAATTTCATAAATTGTTAGTAAAACTATGGAAAAATATGTTCCCAAAATTTTTAATGAAAATTCCGACTCGTTCTATTGTTATAAGTAAAACTATTGAAAAATATGTTCCCAACATTTTTAATGAAAATTCCGACTCGTTCTATTGTTATAAGCCATTAAGCGTACTATTTTCTCAAACGCGTTTTTCTGAAAACGACTTTTTTTGAACTTGCGTACACGCTAGTATGAAAAGTTTTGAACCAATCGTTTTAAAAATTGGCAGTTACTTTCTTCATAGTATTGCGCTCTATATGAACCAAAAATCGGAATGTTACCATTATTTAAAATAATTTTTTTTTTGCAAATAAAGTTGTAAAAAATGGCAAAAAATCATGCTTTTTTGTTTTGACCCCTGTAAAAAATTTAATTTTCTATTTTTTTGATAGCATTCAGGTTCATATAGAAGAGAGACATATAATAAAAGTAAATTCCAACCTCGTTTGATTTCAGATGAAAATTGCGGCTTCTAGAATGTACGCAAAATGCTGAGTCTGATTGTGACCTGCAATATGGGGTCGCTAATATCTTCGGTGTTTTTCAAGGAAATTCTTCAAAAATTTTATAGTATATACTTAAATATATATATAAAATATTCTCAAAGTTTCAATAAATTATATTCATTGTTTATACTATAAAAAAATTCATGAAAATCATTGAGAAAACGCTGTCCTAACGCTATTTTCCCCCCTAAGAATCCCGTCAAATCCCATACGATCCTATAAGAATCATGTAGGATCCGTATTGGAAGCAGTTAGAAATTCATTCGGGAGTGCCTATCAGGTCCTAATTTACAAACCTAACGTTTCCGTGTTGGGACCCGATTCGATATCTTGTCGGATTCTTACCAGAGAGTGGGATAATCACATAGATCCAGCTGGATTCCTAGCACAATTTCTGCACGGCTACGTACGAGCCGTGTATTTTTTTCTCGTCACAGGAGTAAATTTGAGGCTTGAGATGAGAAGGGTTCCGTTCTGACGAAGTGGATTCAATTTGGTAAAGGAGGAATTTTTTTTTTTGAGAGTGGAAATACCGATAAAAAATATTATCCTATATTAAGCGACTGATAATTTGCTAGCCGCAAGCATAAATTTACAACAATTCTTCATATATACTCGGGAAATCACGGTTATTAGAAATTCACTCCGTTTCCGGTTGTAATGGATAAAACTCTGGAACGAAACTGTTTCTAATCCGACGCGTTCACCGGAGTGGTCCAAGAGAGGCTAAAATCGTCCGTACATCATTCGCCATTGTGCGATATGCCGTCAGAGCCAGTGGATAGCATGAAAAAGAGCCCGAGGACTTTGTGTAATGTCGCGTTGCGGAAAAGTGACGTAGGCGAAAGGCTCTCGCGGTTACAAGAGCCGGAATATCGCGAAATGAAACTAACCGTTGGTACCAAAGCGCGGCGAGCGTGGGCTCCTCACTCGTTCGCGATTCCTTTCACCCGCACTTTGTTGAATTTACTCAACGAATTCCGGGAAAACCCATTTAATCTGGAGCGTCAATGTGCCAGGGCGCGTGTGCTCTCCATAACGCTCTCTCGTTCTCTTATGTATACCGTGTGTATGTGTGTGTTGTGAGAACTCTTCTCGCAAGCTAGAGGGTCGTTTTGCTGCGCTATATACCGCACCACCGCCCTGCCTAATGAGACCCGGACTATTTATTATTAAAGCTGTGCGCAGAAAGAGAGAGAGAGAGAGAAGGCTCGTTCGGCTAAAAATGCTTTTTGGCTCTGTCTCCGAACCCTCTAATTACCACGAGCTCGCGGTCTTTTGATGCGAATGTGTACCCGCACACGGAGTCGTATGACTATGGTATAATACTTACGAAAGTCGACTTTACGATCGTCCGGCACCGGTGCTCGGAAAAACCCGTTGTTTTTCAAGACTTAAGGGGGGAAATAGGGTTAGACAGTTCAAAAAATCGATTTTTTTTTATTTCACAAATTGTTAGTAAAACTATTGAAAAATATGTTTTCTCAATAATCCTCATGAATTTTTTTATAGTATAAAAAATGAATATAATTTATTGAACCTTTGAGAATATTTTATACATATATTTAAGTATATACTATAAAATTTGTATACATATATTTAAGTATATACTATAAAATTTTAGCGACCCCATATTGCTTGTTTTTCTTGGTACTATTTTTTCAAACGCGTTTTTCCTGAAAACGACTTTTTTTTAACTTGCGTACACGCTAGTTTGAAAAGTTTTCAACCAATCGTTTTGATAATTGGCAGTTGCTTTCTTCATAGTATTGCGCTCTATATGAACCTAAAATCGGAATATTATCATTATTTAAAATAATTTTATTTTGCAAATAGAGTTCTAAAAAATGGGAAAAAATCATGCTTTTTTGTTTTGACCCCTGTAAAAAATTCAATTTTCTATTTTTTTGATAGCATTTAGGTTCATATAGAAGAGAGACATATAATAAAAGAAAATTCCAACCTCGTTTGATTTCAGATGAAAATTGCGGCTTCCAGAATGTACGTAAAATGCTGAGTCCGATTGTGACCTGCAATATGGGGTCGCTAATATTTTCGGTGTTTTTCATGGAAATTCTTCAAAAATTTTATAGTATATACTAGGGCTGTTGCTTTTATCCGGGTTAGCCGGATACCCGAAAATATCCGGGTATCCGGGAAATCGGATCCAACACTTCAGATTCGAATACCTGAATATCCGGGTATCCGGGTATTCGAGTACCCGAGTATCCGGGTATCCGGATACCCGAATAATCACGGATCCGGGTAACCGGGTAATAACGAATAATTTCGGGTAATAACCCGATTTTTCGCGTACAGGCTCAAATGCGACCGCCGGCGTAAAAAAAAAATTATGTTATTGTATTAGTCTGGTCATCAAATAAGCCGAAATATAGGTCGTTAATAGTTACCATTGAAAAAAATTGGAAAATAACTTGTATCAAATTTTCTCTGTTCAAAGAAATTGTGCAAAACTACGGTAAAAATGAAAACTTAGTGTTGACGAATCAAACGTCATGGTTTTCCACTTTATAATAATTGTGTGATTACTCGGGAAAACATTTTACATGTGACTCCCACAATTTTTTAGAATCCGCTGTTACGATCACAATTTCTTGCCTTAAGAATAGCCGAGATCGGCTTCTTCACATTTTATATTTTCTCTCCAACTCTAAAGTTCATAAAAACTGCACACACGCCCATAAAGCAAATATACATTTCAGAAACTAAGGATATTTATTAAATAATAATAAATCGTGATGAAAAAATAATATTAAAGATGCAAATAGTGCAGGTCAATGTTGATCAAGTTCTTATGAAATGATCATGTGTTTCCCTAACATTGTATAGAAGATTATGTCATTGCTTTTTTAATCTACATAAGAATGTTTTATTGAAATTGTAGTTTTTGTCGGATGTGAATTACAGTAAAGAAATAGTTTGGTAATAACAGTAAATACGCCTGCAAGATTCTTTCCAAGAATCTTCGTTACAATGATAATCTAATTTGTTTAATATTGATGTCAGTCGGTAAAAATAAAAAATGATCAAGTAAATGATCGGACATGAACACCGATATAATCCCGGTTTCTCAATCTTCCGGTTATGCTTTATTATTCGTCTTATAAATGTACTTCGCAAACATTGTTCTTGGCAACATCTACGCATGCCTCACAAATTGTGTAAATTGAACAATTTTTTTCAGCATTTTCGGCATCAATTATCGGCGGTAATTGCCCGATATTATCCGTTATTATCCGAGTACCCGGTTACCCGGATACCCCGAAACTATCCGGATACCCGAATCCGTTATTACCCGGATTTTATCGAGTTATCAAGGTATACGGATTTGAAGCGTCGGATCCGTGAAACCCGAATTACTCGGGTATCCGGATACCCGGAAAAGTTCAAGCTCTAGTATATACTTAAATATATGTATAAAATATTCTCAAAGTTTCAATAAATTATATTCATTTTTTATACTATAAAAAAATTCATGAAAATCATTGAGAAAACGCTGTCCTAACCCTATTTCCACCCTTAAGGCAGTCTTCTGGTCTAAACGAGGATTTTTTTTTTCGAGGTTTAAACAAAAAAATTCATAGGTACTATTAAATATTTCAACATCGTTCCTTTTTCCACTTGTTCATTGATACTTGCAGGTACTCTGCGAATTTTTTTTCGAGTACAATAAAAATAAATTGAAGGTGCTACGCCGGTTTCTAGTCGCCATTTTAAATGTCATTAAACTGAGATATCACAGACAACTTGAATTCACAGGATTCATTCATCCTGCGAAACGTCCCGTATCTTTGAACGAAAAGTAACGAAGAGAAATTTCAGGATTTACAGGGACGGTGTATCGGAGATCTTCACGCCCGAGAGAACATTGGTCGACGTCGACGGGACTCCCCTGCCTGATGCTGGAGTCTCCATCTCTACGCCTCTATACATTCATATAGGTGCTATATACACATGCGATTCCCAGAGCAACCGGTGGTTAATAATTATACACGTGGTATCACCCTTTCTCTCTCTCTCTCACTCTATCTATCTCGACACACCGTTTAAAGTCACGCCTTTCTCGTGGCCCTTACAAATTATCGCGAGTCCACGGACCAGCAACTGGTTCATCAATATTAATAAGATCATTACACACAGAGGAGAAGAGGAACGAGATGGAGAATATAATCGGGCGGCCGCAGTTGTGCGTATTACGAGTAGAGAGGCGCGCGAGCGAACAAGAGATATGTGGCTGTTCACTCGAGCGACTAATTTACCTAGTAAAAGACAAGAAGCCCAGCAACACCGGCGGGGAAACACCGATCATATCGATGGAGAATCTTTAAATAATAATATTGCTCGCTACGCAAATCTGTTTCAACGCGACACACACGCAAAAAGATACGCGCGGACGTACGTCCGACGGTAGAGAATTTTTGCGTGCCCACTCATCATTTCTACCCTCCTCGATACATCAGACTGAAACGAGACTCTCTATCTCTCACTGTATTGCCCTCGAGGGTTTTTGCATTATTTAAACCGCGCGGATATCTCGCGATTCTTCAACGTGCCGAAATCATATAGCCATCGGACGACGCGACGGACATTCTCGTTAAAGATTGGCTCTTAAAGTGTCGGATGGAACAACTATGTGGTGTACGATAGAAATCTATAAGCTCTTCCCGTTTGACGATAATTACCCGTTTACGGCGGAGTCTTCCTTGGACCCCGGAGGGCAAACTGCTCCCGGGAACGACTTCGTCGTCTTGTACAACGACGCGCGATATTCTATATCGAACGAGAGCGAGGGGAGGACTTGGGAAATATTATTTCCTCCCGACAAGATCGAGTACGCCGGAGACACCGGTAAAACGATATTTTGCTATTTAGCTTTTAGAACGACTAGCACCGTGTTATCCTGACTTTCGTTTAGCCTCGAAGGAGATGAATCCAGAAGAGTCCAGTGAGCAGTGACGGGATGACGTTAAAGTTGAGCGATCAGACTGAAATTGATGAGGAGAATTCATGGAAGGGGGGGGATGATTGGATACAGGGGTTTCGCAATTTTCATCCACGAGAATTCTGTCTTTCGGGATACTTCAGAATGGTGATTGTCTAATTTATGGAAGCTGTTTTTCCAAGAACTGCCTCGATTAGGCTCCGCGCCAAAGATTGACGCGCGAACAACAATGAACTGTGAACAATATTCAAATTTTCAATTTTATCAATTTTATTGTGAATTATAACGAATGATGTCATATATTTTCAAAATCAACTTACAATAATGAATTACATCGGTTGGAGCAAAGTTGCTTTGTTAATATCAGAATAGTTTTTTTTTATAATCTTCAATTATTTGTACAATGAATTGTTTCTGATCTTCATCATAAGTGAGACGATCATTGTACTCTGTAATAAGTTTCACTCCTCTTTCTGCAACATCGTTAACCACTTTAATTCCTTTAACTATTTTTGAGCCTTGTAAATAATTTTCATTAGAAATCCACTCGCTCACATCGTTATCAAAAAATGAGGAGTTGATTTCAAATCTTTCGAAAAAAACCATCGATTTGGAACTGATAAAGAAACCAATGTCCTTATCGATCAAAGAAGAAAAATTTATCATGAATGATAATAAAATTGATAAAACTGAAAATTTAAATATCGTTCACATACTGTTATTGAGTGCACTACGTATCTCTTCATATTTCTAATTGCATATGAAGAATACATTGCAGTCTTTCGACGTCAAACTCCTGTTTGGACTTTTGGAATGAATGATGACAGTTTTTTTTGCTAATAACGTGATAAATATTAGATTCACAAGAATTTTACAAGATACCTTTTTTGGAGAGCATTAAATTTCCTATAAAAACACAATATGAAATTTTTTTATCATGAATAGTTCTGATATGATGAACAATTTTCTTAACAAAACTTTGAATGCTGCATGCATTTTTTCGTATAAAAATTCGACAGCTCGGTGGGGTGGGTTAGAATTATTGGACAAAGTTCCGCTTGCGCCCAATTTTTTTTCTGGATATGTTGATTACTTTCAAGGAACAATACCAAAGAATTTCCAACATTACCAAATTGAGAACCACCATAATATAAATAGTGTATTTATCTGCGGTATTGTTGTCGAATAAAATTTTTTTTCCTGTACCGGAATCCAGTGATTCCTCGTGCATTAACAAAAACTGTATTGATATTGATGCTCCATTACGACATTTACCAGAGATCCATTCTCTCTTTTTCGCAATCACTCTGACGTTTCGAATTTCTACAAATTCATATAATAATGAAAAAAAAAACAGCATGCCAAAAGACTGGAGAATAACGTGTCGCGTTTAACGACCTCTCCAAGCTCTGGTTATATCAGCGTCTGTATATTTTTCAGTATATACGTCACGTAGCCGCGAGTCGTTTAACGTTCGTGAATTAGTAATTAAAATTCACGCGAACCGGTCGAACGTGTGACGAGACTGGCACTAAATCGCGACGGAGTAGGAGTAAAGTAATCGGTGATGGTACTGAGTGAATGAGAGGACAACCGAGAAGTAGTTGACGCGCGAGATGAGATAGTCGTGTGTGGTCCGTTCCTCTCTCATCTCGTGTCCAATACGTGGAAATATTTATCGAAATTGTAGCGAGCAAAAGGTCGTAAACCTTTGCGATTTAACGTATAAAGTTAAAGTGGATCACGCCCTTTTATTTGCCATCATTCCGATCTATCCACTTTGCTAAGCCTTCGCTCTCTTTCATTATATATACTCCTCGAAAACTTATCTTATTTCGAAATGCAAATGGCACGTGCATCACAGAGAACCAAAGAGGCTCTCGCTCTTTACGTACCGCGGTATCCCAATCCTCGAACCGGTTACCGACGTATGTCCGACGTGTGTACACTTTATAGGCGTATAAATATCGATATCGTCGCCTCTCATCGGAGCGAGCATCAAAAACATCGGGAATATATCGTCTAGAGAACGTTGGCTCAATGAGACGAAGGATCTCGAGAAAGGGAAAAAAAAAAAAACTGTCTAGCAACGGACAAAAGAGACTACCAGGATAATTCAAGAGTCTTTCGGGGTTGCTAATCCCCAAAACGATGAAACAGATTTGGTCCCGGAGCAGAGACTATCCAAAGAGGGGATTTATATGGAATATTATATCCCCGTGTGGAAGCCGGGCGCGTGTGTGGCCCGAGGTATGGTGGAATAATGACAATTCTGAAATCTCGAGCAGGTGAAGCGAGAGTTTTCATGTTTAGATCCGTGCACGCGGTTTTGCTGGATCACAGAGTCAAAAGCTGCAAGATGCCTGATCCAAAACAAAAACAACACGAGTTCGCGGACTCGCTTTATCCCCTTGGAAGGGATTTCAGAGGGCTTGAGCATGATTAGGTATACGAACGACACAATAATTGGACCACCAGGTCGTCATTTGATGCTCCGTTTGCTCGACCTGGCAGATTTGTTTATCTGTCATAGCTGCCTCGTTTCCACGAACGGATCGTCAATTCATGGAACGAAAAATCTTGAGGATCCACGATTTCTGAATGAACGTAAGGGACAATTATCCCATAGTTTCAGAGGGATCAACGGCGTATGTTTATTCTTTACGGTGCTATGTTATTTGTAGCAGACAATCGTAACAACCTGGCATCAAGAGGCTTTGTATCCGACGTAGGTGAGATTTCGGGGGTCTGGATTTCGGACGAAATTAGCATTCAAATTGGCGATAAGCCGCTTACGCACGCGCGCGAACAGATAATCCATCGTCGAATCTTTGCCTCTCGCGAAGGAAACGCTTTGAAATGCTGAGAAATGGGGGTTAGAGGAGGGCGGAGGGAAGGAGTTATAACCCACTAATATATAGATATATATCCGGCAAAGTTAAGCAGATAGGCACTCGTGGCATTCGCCAAGCCGTGTGGCAAAGCGCACAAGATATCTTGTGGCAAAGTGACGCCAGAAATAATAATGCCGAGCGGAAGGAACGAGAGAGGGCGTCGTCTTCGAGGGGTGGGATGGAGTCAAGCCACGAGAGAGAGAGTCTTAATCGCAATTGAATTATTATTTTAGGTGATGCGTGCGTCCGGCTGGATATGCTTCTGTGTGCTGCCAGAGGCTTGATGCTCGGTATACGCGGTATCGCGAACCGAGAGCTTGCGGGTTTCTATTCCGGTCGGAGATGCCAGTGCCCGTGGCGATGCGTTCTCTTCTCGCGAAGGGGGAGAAAAAGGCGAAAAGTAATGACCCTGAAGAGGCCACTCGTTTCTTAACTGGGTGGATTATGTACTTATATATAAATATATACCAGCGGGTCATTGTAGGCCTACGATTTTCAGAAAACAACAAAGTAACGTCTTTATCAATTTTTGTAGATTCCCACATCGATCTTTCGACATTTGGAAACAAAACTACAGCGATTTCGGTGTGCCACATCATTTTTCTTGATAATTCCGAAAAAGTTGAATTTGCTTGGTCATACCCATTTAGATTCTTCCACTGTTTCCACGTGAATGCAAAAATAAAATTACCGCACAACCGAATACATGTGAGAAACGGTATCTGGCGAATAAAAAAATTTATGACCCAGAGTCCCAAGCAGACACCGAGAACGGACAAACATCGGAGAACATTTAGCCCCATTAGTTTATACATCCGGAGATTAAGACGTTCGCGATAAAATATGCGGAGTGCAACATCGTGGTCGTGTCTCGTCGTTTGAGCGAAAAACCAGACCACCGGTGGACGGTCCGCCTCGCTCGTAAATCACGATAGTATTAAACCGTTTTATCAATACGAGAGAGGGCCACCAAACCCCCCCGATGGAACGTTGCACCGTGTGTCGGCGTGAAACGTGGTGGGATCGATGGGACGTCACTTGACCAGAATTCTTTCCTTTTAATACCGAACCGCATGATGGTGACTCATCGCGCTCGACGGCATGGCCCTCTCTCGAATGCATCAGCGACAGAGTGAGAGAGATAGGGTGCATCACTGGACGCTATCGATTTATCGAACGGGCAGTTCCGAACTCTCGAGTGTCGGACATCAACGATGATTGCGTATGCGAGCGATCAAATCGGCCCTGTGGGGAAGTTTGACGTCCGTATAAAATCGGAATGAGAGACCTCTCGTCTCTGGCTATGTACCCGTGCTTTTATTGCTGCGTACAACTTCTCAATGTATTAGTGTATGTCACCGTGCGGAATGAGTTCGATGCTGCGGTCCGTTATTAAACTAATGTACGGTCTAAATGTGAGACCTCCAATGATACTCCGGCATACTCGAAGTGACGAAATGGTTAAAAATAAAAATGTAACTATACATGGGAAATTACGATTGGTTGAGATTATGAGTTACAAGTACCGTACTGGAATATGTCGTTGAAGTTACGAACGTTCTGGCAAACAAAAATAAATCTCCTTAACTAGAGAAAATTTACCCCTCAATTGTACGGGAGTATATATTCGTGGTAAAAACCATATGATTTCGTCTCTTAATAGGCTTGAGGTAGTAGTCTGGTAACTTAAGCCGATTTTCATGTCTTTTTTGGAGGGCGTTTTTTTGTAGGAAAATAAAAATGTATCGTTTTGGATATTTAGAATGTTTTTATTTACATATTAAAGATGCAAAAAAAAATTTTGTTGAAAAATTTTATAGTTTATTATTATTATTATTATTGATCGGACTTTGGAAAAAAAGATTTTTTTTCTCCAAAGTCCGCCATTTTGTTATTTATCCATGAAATTTAACTTCAGTAGTTCCGACCAGAATGACATGTCTATAGATTAAGAATTATCGAGAAATTTTGATTTCAGATAACATCAAGAGCCAAAATCACCGGGGCCACCCACGCGCTTTTTTTTTTGAGGTGCCAACTTCGGTCAATAATAATAATAATAATGATAAACTATTAAATTTTTTCAACAAAATTTTTTTTGTATCTTTAATATGTAAATAAAAACATCCTAAATATCCAAAACGATTCATTTTTATTTTACTACAAAAAAACGCCCTCCAAAAAAGACATGAAAATCGGCTGAAGTTACCAGACTACTACCTTAAGAGGCAATAAAATAAAGCTCTGGTTTTGGTTTGTTGAAAAAAACAAATTATTTCTCGCATTCCAAGCTTATGTCCTGTTATTTGATTATTCGAGGAGACGGATAGGACTCTCTGGTACGGTAAAAAAATATAAACCAAAAAATATTTAGTGAAGGAATCTTGATCAACGCCGGTCAGAACGACCATATTCCGTTCGGGCGTTCATCAAGGTTCCTGTTCGAAATATTTTGGTTTATATATTCTTTAACATAATAGCGAGTCCTATCAGTGTCCTCGAAAAATAAAAAAAAAACAGGCCACGAGCTTGGAATCCGTGAAACAATGTTTTTTTTTTTCAACAAAATTGAGTCAGAGCTTCTTTTTATCGCCTCTTAAGCCTATTAACAGACTAAATCATGAGGTTTTGTACGAATATATGCTCTCGTTCATTTAAGGAGTAAGTTTTCTTTGTCTAACCACATTCAATTTTTTTGCCAGAGCGTTCGTAACTTCAACCACATTACGGGAATTGACAAAATTGTTAGAAGAGAAAAAATGTAGGAAATTATGGTCAGTGAGAACATGCCCTGTAAGTGCCATTCTTACAGTGGCAAAATGGCGAGCGAATGTGATCAAATTGTTCCTGCTCAGTGTATCTCTTAGGTGGAATTACTGGAATATTGTAGGTAGATGTTCGCCGATCAACGCTGAAACTTTTTCTCTACTTTCATTATGTCTTTTAGTACTCGTTGAATATGCTTTTTTGATCCATTCACTGATACTTTTGACACACCAAACTGTTTTCCTTCATATCATTCACACTTTTCTCGGCTCTTAAGTTAACCGGCTCAATGCCCTATCCATATCGGACATTAGTTGATGCTCATTATCAATGGTACGTATTTCATCGCACATTCTCTTCGAGTTTTCACGCAGGATTATAATTTATATTACGAAACTTTCGTAACTGGTTATTTACTGGTTCATCCAAAGCTGCTGAATTATAAGTGAATTATTACAAATTGTTTTTTAATGTGTGATATCTTTCCGCTCGGTTTCTGTGGCACTGATTCCGTGAAAAGGGACGGAAGTGTGTAACAGGAAGCCCGAAATGCGCGCGCTATTTAAATTCACCAATGAGCACGCGCGGTAGTAGCGTTGACCGTCAGATGGTACCAACCCATTTTCCGAGAGGTTGGTACTGTCAGCCAACAGCGTGTGCGTGTGTGACGAGAAAGAGAAAGGAAAATAGAGGAGAACGCATCAGCTGTGCGCTTAACATACAGTGTTGTGTATAAAGTGTGCTGTTATATAAACTAATTTATATGTGTAAACGATATTAATAAATGTATTTACTATTGATAATGGGTCTGAAAAAAGTGCAGATCATGGATAAAAAATGCAAGTGAGTAATAATGAATAATTATTCGAACAAATATTTGAATATTTAGCTTTTTTAAATTTCGAGGTTGATTTCTGTCGCTACTCAATTGATATTTTTAATTTTGATTAAAAAAATAAAAAATAAAAAAACAAATAGCTATGTTAACTTTTGAGGTTAATTTCTGTCGATGCTCAATTAATATTTTTTATTTTGATAAAAAAAAAACAAATTAATTAATTACACGGATAATTTATTTGATATTAATAATTTATTAAATATTTATAATTCTAATGTAATTCTAATGATTTCGTGAGTTGCAGAGATGGGTAAATCCAGAGCAGAATATATGCGAGATTACCGGCAGAAAAAACGTGAGGAAAAATGAAAAACTGGAAAGGTAGACCCAAAAAAAAGGCGTATAATTCGACTAAGCGTAGCAGAGATTTTTGGGCACGTGCAGCGCACTTAATTCTCTCACAGACATCAACGGCCGACCCAACTACCGCTTTACCAAATCTGGTTGTCAAGTCATGCAACTTAACGATTGCCATCGTTGCCATTTTCTCCTACTTCGTCTACATCAACAACGGCTGCATGTAATACTTCGATGAAATGTCCCTGCTCTCCCCCAAATTGAACAAAAATAACTGTCTCCAATAACAAATTGCATTACTCCTAGCGTTAATAAAATAAAATACAATTTTCATTAAAAAGAATTACTCTTCGTTACGAAAGATCATTTCAAATAATACCTGAATCATTTTTTTCGGGATATAATGTTAGTGTTGCTTATTACCAAGGTGAGATGTCAGATGTTACACATCATATGCGACTATTGTAAGGGTCGCTTTTTTTTTTTCTAGCCTATCGTTGTTCATAAATTATAAAGAATCTAATGAATTTACTTACGAGAATAATATTAATTACTCTTACCTCTTTGCCATCAACATCACTGTATCGCACCCATTTTCCAAGACGCGGACGCCAATACTCGAGAACGTAATTCTCGGCGTATTCAACACCAAAGCCATTGCCAAAACGTCCTTGGGTATTTGTGCCTGTGATCATGTGTACGGAATGAAGATCGATCTCGAGCCACTCGCGTGATTCAGGAGTCACCTGTACCTTTGGACACCAGGCACCACCGTAATTCTCAGTTTTCAATCTGCAACGTGAAAATAAAGTTTTGCCATAAAATTGCTGTTCGGGCATAAATCAATTGATCAAACGAAGCGTCCATTTTAACTGGACTTGACTGAAGTAGATAATTACATTGGATTATTTAATTAGTCGATATAGCTGACGATTGAAGTTTCGGCAAAATGATATGGCCCACGATTTATTACAATGATCTGTTCTAAAAGTACACCGCGAAATTATTAAGATCCGCTGAATTCCTTTTCGTTCCATTAAAATGATATCTTTCGCCCGGCCCTCACCAGATGAAGCAAAGCCAGACGAGATCACTCACTCTCTCGTTCTCCCTCTCTCTCTGGATCTCCCGCAGCGAATTTCGGGCACGGACACTGCGAGAGGCAGCCTCTTCCTCGCTCTCTCTTTCCGGACAGCGAGCTTGTCTGTGTGTCGAGAGGCGTGCTTTAGTTTTAATCTTAGGGGAAAAGGTACGCGAGCCAGCATTGCGAATAAGGCGAAGAGGGTGGAAGTGGGAGGGGGAAGAATATCCACATGAATAAAAGATGAACCATGAAACGGCGTGCGAAGCGCCTTTCCTAATTGCGTGGACCGTTTACCACTCGGCGCGCAAAACGCCGTCTTCACGCTGGCTCGGTGGCGCGCATCATGGGAAAGGTGTCCCGCCTGTGCTCTGGCGATCCATTCTCTTGTTTTTTTTTTTTTTTTCGTTCTTTCGTTTTTATCATTTTTTGTTCCTTCTTCTTTTATAATACTATTTTCTCTCTGCGATCTCGTGGACCGAATCTCTCTCATCTTTATCGTCCTTTCATTCACGTCGTTCCTCTTATTTGGTCCGTTCTATCCAACAACGCACCCTTTCAGTCTGAACGTGTCGCTAATAATCAAATTTTACATTCATCACGCACACGCGACCGCAAGAACCGCGTGCTATGAGACGATGGGCTTCGTCAAGCTCGAACGAAACGATGAGAATTAAAGTGATATCAAGCTTCTTTTATTCCGCGCAAACTCGTATCGCATTTGATCGAAATGTTGGACAATCTTTTGGGAATGATTTCTAACACGTTTTTTTTTTTCTTCGCGGAGATACAAAAACAGACGCGGTACATCAATTGTCATTAAGTACTGTCTTCGGTACTGAATTTTCTCGAGAATCGAAATTAACAAATCTCCGATGCACCGGAGTGGATGTCACGAAGAATCCGTGTTAAAAGTGCAATTCCGATTTCGAACACAGAGAGAAGAATATCAATAATTCCATCGGATCAAGTGACCTGAATTTGGACGTTAGAGAGTTAGGAAGGATCACAAGAGAGTGCACGCGAGTGAATTCACCGGAGTGCATTGTCGATTGGAAAAATAGTCGGGGATTTGGAAAATACATTTATCACGGTTGGACAAAACCTTTCCCATTAATAATTTCGCCGGACGAAGAGCTTCGTTCGGTTGATTTTCGACAAATGTCCAACTCGAAGTGTCTCGGGATCTTTGGACAGTAACTATTTTAGGATTTGTTCGTTATTTGGTGATGTCAGGAGCGTTCGGCTTCTCACTTGAATCATACACAGCAGTGGTATTAGGGGATCCGTGAGCCCGTCGTCTAATACGAGAAATCCTAAAGGTATACGTGTACGTCGATACGTCAGGTGATGGATGGACAGTGGTAAATTGAGAAGGGGGATTCTTCTCCGCGGACTTTGGAGAAGATAGATGCTAAGAGAGAGAGAGAGCGAGACTTAAATTTTCCATCGTCCTCGTCGTCGCGTTCCAGAGACGCTCAGACAGGCGAGCCCGGTGGAGCAACGTCGCCCAGCAACTGACTGAAATTGGCACCGACGAGACACCGTCACACGTCAAAGGGTGGTTCGAGAGAATCGGGATGCTTCAACCCTCTCGTTTCTATCCACGAGAGTTTCTACCGTGTGTGACACGTTAACCCCCGTCTATGCTTTATTCAAAGGGTTGCACGAGATTCACCATTTCGGAAGCTGACAATTTGATTGACAATGCGAATCCTAGACGAATTATCCAATAAATATTTTCATTTGCTGAAATTCGAGACCGTACCCGACTGACGTTTATCGTCATTTGAGATGATTAAGGATTTGGAAATCCATTAAATCCTTATCAAAGTTAACGTTACCGCGGTGATATTGCAATATCGGTAAAATGGTACAAATATATTTCGTGCTTCACCAGGATCACTCTGAGAGCAAAGAGCAAAGTTGTCGTCGATTAAAAGTCGTGAAAGATGTGCTTTACTTCGTTTTCGTATAAATCCCCAAAAAAAAAAGTCTTCTTTCGTTCGTATCATTCGCCGGATGTATCGCTAAATAATGACAAACGAAACGAAGCTTAATTCCGCTATCGTTGCTGTCGATGTTACGAGAATCGATCGTCCCATGCGACTGGATTAATCGTGTGGTGAAACGATTCCGCTCTCTTCTTCCTACCAATCATAGCTGCCCAAGCCCCGCTCTTTCCTGGTTCTGCAGGATGCGTTCTATGAATATGGAATGGCGCTCCGGCCCGTTACGTATTAATGCAGCGACGTGCATCGGGTATACCGGGGGGTTTTCTCGCTGATGCCAGGAGGTTCTTCATAGGGGTGGTACGGGGGATGCTGGCTGGAGAGTCAAGCCGGACCCCCGGTTTATGAGTGGCGTCCCGTGGGACATCAGGATCAGCGGCAACGTCCAACGCTGTTGCTGAAACCGTTCGGGTTGACGAAACTGCGATGTTGATGGCATCACGCCGCATACAGTCGGGGATTCAACATCGCCTATCTCTGTATATAGTTTCCTGACGGTGGACCTCTCTTGGTAAGCTATACAACTAACAGGAGATGACTGAGGGAGAGATGGGGGATGGAAGGAAGGAGAGATGGAGGGAGAGAATGGACCAGAGGTTCGCTTGCCTCCTCTGATATTAATACATTCCATTACCGCAGACAATGACCGGCTGAATGGGCCTCCGACTCTTGATGAGCTCGGGGCCCTGAAACGCTGCACTCTATGTACGTACACGTGCATAGACGTATGCGCCTATGTACAGATGGTGTGGTTGTGTATGTGTGTGTGTGTGCACTGTCTATGGCTTTCTGCTGGTCGAACTGAAAGCGCAAGAGCGGTCTCAGTCATCTAATTTAATACGAGCAACGCTACATAGCCCCGAGGCTGTCGCCACTATGAGGACACGAGAGGACGAAAAAAAAAAGAGAGACTCCGGAGTGGCGGTAATCGAATGAGAAAGGGAGACGGAGGAATTGTGGGTGAGAATAAATGTCAATGAGACGGTTGAAAAATTGATTAGATGGGGATTGCGAGAGGGTGGATTTCAAGGAAGGATCGAGGTGGAATTCTCTTCGAGTTTGCCCTCCTTCCGAAAAGTGAGCAAACGTTTTTTATCTCATCTTTTACCATGTTTTAAGGCTCTATCGGATCGAGAAATGTTACGTTCGTCATGAATCACAACGAATTCTTGTCGACAATTTAAAAATTTAATGTGGAGATGTGAAAATTGAAAAAATCTTTTGGAACAATCTGTGCTGGCTTCTGGTTGTATTCAGGCCATATAATGCTTGCATACGACATATGTAGGATATATGATACCTATATGTGCGTATTAATATCTTCGTGTATGTGTATATAACATTGAAAAGAATTGTTCGTGTCATGCTTCCATGCAGCACTTTGCTCGAGTACACAGAAAGTTAAACGGCGCGTATGATACTCTCTTCTTCGTCTTCTTCCTCGTGTTCTTATATTCCTCGAGACGACGATGATATCTCGCGCTAGGGGTGTATACTCTCGTTGTGCATTTGCCATTAAGGAAACCGCGGGTGGCAGTAAATTACGTTAGTTATATATACATATATATAACACCGTACACGATGTATAAACTGATGCATCGCTACAGAAAAAAAGATTGTAAACGCGAGAGATTGAAGAAAGTAGATACACGTTGCAGGCAAGATGGGAGGAAGAAAAATTATGAAGTTTCATAGCCCCGTACGCATACCTCGGAAATATGGCATGTACTCGTGTAGATTATTACGTAGATTGAGATTTTCCGTGAAATAACATGACGATTTCGATTTGTTGCACTTTCAATGCTATCATTGCGTGTTTCAACGTATATTCTTGTGGATTTTTACCTCGCCTCGTGAGGACTGACATTGCCAATGTCGAAGGTCGAGCTCGCGGTGATGTCCTTGTCTGGAATCCTGCCGGACTCCATACCCAACGGGGCGTTGCATTGCGCTGCAACAAAGACGAAAAGAAAAAAAGGTAAACTCTAAGTACGGATGAATATATGGGAAATTTATATACGTATAAGGTACATTATCTGAGTGATACAGATACCAGGCACAGGACAGTAAGTACATATATATATATAAATAGTGGATCATGGATATGCACGGAGAGATGGGACATTGAGCGAATGAGAGGCGCGAGAGAGTTGGTTCTACCGGTTGAATTTATGTACGTATCATGGTCGGGTCATAAACGAGTAAATAACTAGCTTAACCGAGATTAATCCGTTCAGATATACTCAGAGCAGCTTATACGTTCGGGTATCTCAACAATAGAGTCAAGGAATAAATTTAAAAAACGCGCTTACACTGAAACACATACGAGGTCTGTTCTAAAAGTATCGCGAATTTTGAAATTCCGCGGGCTACGTATATTCGATTTTCGATTTTTTTGTGGCGTTAGGTTGGTACTCATGTCCCTCACTTATGCTGAAAAAATCGGCCATTTTGAATGTTTAGTTAATTGTTGACAGTTGCTTTGATTGGACGTGTTTTGGCTTGTCTTCGATTTTTGCCTATTCCAAAAAATGGATCAAAGAATCTGCATCAAATTTTGTGTGAAAAACAAAATTAAGTGCGCGGACGCATTCCGAATGTTGACTGTGGCATATGGTGAAGCTACCTTGGACCAAAGCAACGTTTATCGGTGGTACAAAATGTTCTTAGAGGGCCGAGAAGATGCGAACAACGAAATGCGTTCCGGACGCCCGAGCACATCAACAACAGACGAAAACATTGATGAAATGAAGAAAATAATATTGGCCAATCGTCGAATCACCGTTAGAGAAGTTGCCGAGGAACTAAACATATCGATTGGCTCGTGCTATTCGATTTTTACCAATGATTTGGGCATGAGACGGGTCGCCGCGAAATTCGTGCCAAAATTGCTCAATTTCGAACAAAAACAGTGTCGCGTTAACATTGCTAAGGAGCTGTTGGACTCGGTCCGCGACGACCCAAATTTGCTCCAGAGGGTCATAACCGGTGACGAATCATGGGTTTATGGTTTTGACGTGGAAACCAAAGCTCAATCATCGCAATGGAAGCTGCTTTTTTGGAATAGGCAAAAATCGAAGACAAGCCAAAACACGTCTATCCAAAACAGCTCTCAACAATTAACTAAACATTGAAAATGGCCGATTTTTTCAGCATAAGTGAGCGACATGAGGACCAACCTAACGCCAAACAAAAAATCGAAAATCGAATATACGTAGCCCGCGGAAATTCAAAATTCGCAATACTTTTTGAACAGACCTCGTACATATATACGAGAGAAAAGATGAAATAATCAGATATGAAGATAGCGATAATATTATACAAGGTGAGTCTTTAACAAGAACATGTAACCCATCGTCTGTTACTCTACACACAAACCATATGTTTACGAGTGGTAGAATGAATCGCAAAGATAGTGTAAAAACTAGTAATGTTAAGATGAACATTTTATTTTTTTCTGTAATGATTGTATGGCCACGATGGTAGATCGACGAAAAAAAATGTTGACATCAGGCTTGGGATAATGTTCTAATAATAAAAAAAAATTAGAAACGTATGATACGAATATTTATGAATTATAGATTAGATTTTCCGATTCAGTTTCTCGTATCTGTCGAAACTGAATGAACATCAGGATCGAAGTAGAGACCGGAAGAGAGTGAGAAAAGCCTCGAGGCAAATCTACCGAAGGAGAAACAGAGGAGAAAGACTATGAGTGAGAAAAAGAGAGGGTAGAGCGTGTGCCAGTCAATGACGGGGGTTAAGGGCCATCTATCGAATGATACCATCTACTTTACATACATTATTCTCTTCTCCTCGGAACTTCAATCTCTGCGTACTTCAATTACACGTTACTGTACCTTGCCTATCTCCTCTCGTCTCTCTCTCTCTCTCTCTAGCTTTCTCTGTCCCTCTCGTACACTACCTGCTTCCTTTCTCTTCATTCTCTCGCATCTGAGAACAGGCGTCATAGCCGCAAGGCGTGCGCAAACATCGTGTATGATAGATTTAAAGCGCGGTAGCGGTGCTAGTAGGTAAAGTCCTCGTATGCACCGGCGCGTGCACGATCAGAGCAAAGTCTGGCAACCCCCTGAATTACTCGCGGTTCGTTGAGGCGTTATCTCTACATGAATTCAACAAACGTTCGTTTAATGTAATAAAACGAGAATTTCAATCTCGTTAAACTAAGTAAATTTGGGAAAAAAGGACTATGGCATAAGGAGATATTAACGAAAATTTCGTTCTAATTAAGACGGCAATTGTTCGATAAATTAGCGATTGATAGATGAAATAAATGGAAAAAAATAACTAAAATAATAAGATAAATGTGATAGTTTGGAAAATCAACGATTAGTCAAAAAGAATGAAATAATGAAGGACAAATTAATAATTACAAAAGAATGAATAAAACATTGTTTTCTCATTATAAAAAGCACCAATTAGGCCCATTAAAATATTGTTCCGATAAAAGTGTTCCTAGAATTTTTTACTGCTACGATCCTTTAATCAATTCCACGTCCGATAATATATATTTCAAAAGAAACTTCTTCATAAAACATTTCTTTGTGATTCTATAACGACGTTAATGATACTCGTGTCTATTAGTAATTGCCAAGGAAACGATTCGTGATAGTCTTAGCGAGGGTTGTTATCGGTACGCGTGGTAGTTTCAAGAGGCAACTAAAGTACATCTTGGAGGAGCAGGTGCCCCATCGATGTGCGAAGAACGTCAAGGAGATACGAAACTAGTTCCTAGAGCGGCTGGCCACAAGACGTAAACCAAGAGGGAGACAGAAAGGTCAGGTACAGAGAGAACTAATGGCAAGGAAATTTGAGCCGATACCAGGGCTAGATTGCCCAGTCAGCATCATCGAGATTCTGCAGTGCCACTGCCGAATGGCTATTATTATTAATGAAGGTTGTTGCGCACCGGGTAGACGAGGTACGGGAACGAGAAATAGAAGGGTTTTCAACCACCTTGCATTGGACCCCGAGAGTCTCTCTCTCACTGTATATAATATCGTTCCCAGGAGTCCCGAGAGTCCGCGCGACTCTCTCATAACTCATCGACCTCGTAACTCTTTCCACCGTACCTCCTTCAGACTATCAAACAACCCCGGCCATGTTGCACGACTATTTCAACGTCTTTGAAACAGTTTATTATCATTATTATTACTTTTTAACGTCATCGTCTTTATACCAAACATATTTATTGTTATTATTGTGTTTATTTATTGATAAATGTCGTTGAATTGATGAACCTCATGTACGAGGTTCGTGCGTCGGGTATTCCGTACCGTTCACCTAATTGCTGTCATCTGAGAAGTGTTTTCTCTTAAAGTAAGCGCTGTCAAACGCTCACTCGTCACGGCAAAATTTTATGTCTCAGACCGCACATTTTGGGTCCTCGTAATTCGCAAAAAAATATTTTTCGATAAATGACCTGGGGATCATCTTCGGAACACCCCACTCTAGTCGCGTGCCAACTTTCAAGTTGATCGGCTAAGCCGTTCAGGAGTTAAGGGGTTAGGCCAATCTAGAGGCCGAAAAAATAGGCTTTTTTGGGGATTTTTTTTCAGAAATACTACGAAATAAATCGAGATTACAAAATAGGGTGTTTATCATACGTATCAGTGACTGTATATAATAATTTTATTGAAGCGATTTATTTTAAAATGGCGGCTGTGCAGCGTTTTTGCGATGACGTCTCCTTTTTTGTTGGCCGGAAACATAACTCAGACAATTTTCAACCGATTCACTTAAAATTTTGAATATATCTTTAAAAATACATTATCCATGGAAGTGCGTAGGATTTTTTTTTAAATATTGCATAGTTCATTTGTTATTAACAATTTTCTGACGATTTTATAAGCAAATTTTTCACTTTTTACTTAAAAAAATTATTGTATACAGTCACTGATATGTATGATGAACACTCTATTTTGTAATAGCAATTTATTTTGTAGTTTATCTGAAAAAAAAAAAAAATCCCGAAAAAAGCCTATTTTTCGGCCTCTAGAGTGGCCTAACCCGTTAAAGGCCTGTGACAGACGGACAGATGGAGATAAGCCAGAAATTGTTTCATTTTGTTTCTTGAACTACTAGTATTATTGTTATCATCGTCATTATTCGTATTATCGTTGTTATTATTATTATTGTGTGTCAAAATATTTTTTGCATTTGTGTATCTATAGTCAACTCAATAAGCTCTTTTATTCAGGGTAAAAGACGACACGACGCGACCTCGATGGCTGGTCGAATCGGAAGAAGACCGAAATGAAGATATCAATATATACTCATAAATTCGCGAATAGCTCCTAGCGTTTCGACGTTCGTTTTTTCCTTTATTATCAAATTATATATAAGAGATGATTCTCTCGATCCTCTAATGTATTACCTTGCGATCGAATGTATAAAAGAAATCTCCCGCGCTCTCTTTCTCTTTAGTTCTTTCCACTTCGTCGTTATATAGGCGAGAGGTACGAGTCGATCGTTAAGTACCGCGATTTAAGTACCTGTTATCACCGCGGGGGCGAACCTATTCGCGAACGCTCGGGCGAAAGTAATTTCTTTTTTTAATATCACTCACACATACACAAACATATCTATATATATATAAGGATGAGTTGTCACAAGGACGATATACCGGTTTACATTATCTGTCTTTAATGCGACTCGTTCGATTTTATTTTCGCACCTCGTCGAAATTACAAGTTCAGAAATATAAATTGCTGCATTCATTGCAAATTGCATCGACGAACGAACACCGCGCGTCACTCATATTTTACTTTTGATATAATTAAAATTCCGATAATGTGTATCGAGTCGTTAGAGCACAAGATAGAAATTATATATTACACAAGGACACGGGCAAATTATACCGGTCTTAATCGCGGTCTCTGTTGACTTGATCAATTTTATCCCCGGAGATTCGACGAAGGGAAATTTCTCCATGATATTATATATTTCAACGGAAAGTACATCTAGATAATATATATATATATATATATGTATTCGGGGTCGTACGATGTTTATCCTGTCTCTCTTTAACAGCGGACGCTTTTTTTTCTACATTTTCTACATTTATACGGAGTCGTGAAAAATAAAATGTAACGCGCTTCTGTCAGCTAACGTACGAGATAAAAAAAAGATGAAAAATCGATTACAGAGTTTTTAACGCTTTCATTTCAGCGCACACGTCTCGTTTAACATCCCGACGGCTCCTCTCGTAATATGTCCCTCCGCTGACTAAGATACTCCAACATGCAAATGAAGGGGGGCGAGGAGGGGGGGGGGGGGGAAGAGCTGAACCCGCTCTTTTATGAACAAAAAAATGAACCGTATGGGCATGGGCAGATATGCTGATAAATTGCTGCTGCATACGATCTTCGTGAGTCTGATTAATGCACTTTTCTTCGAGACACAAGACTCTCAATGCAGATATTTACTTTTAAGATAATATTATCATTAACGATTTTTTTTAAACGAAATACGATAAAATTTCGTTTATTGAAAACGAAATCATTTTCATGCGCTTTGAACGTCAAGTATTTGCACGATTTTAATTATTAATATGCATTACACTTGTGCCGCAATAATACTATTTTTTTTTTTACAAATTTAAACTTCGTGGATGATTAATTAAGGGGTCATACGCAGTTGGAAATTTCAAAAAATCGATTTTTTTTTATGCATTTTCGGAATGTACATACATTTGAGTATATTCTCTGAACATTTCGAATCGATCCGGCAAATATTCTTGGAGATACATGCATATTTGTACGTACGCTCGGAGCGTTACAAAGTAGGCGGCCTAAACTTTGAACGCGTTTTTCTCAAAACAGCGTTCTCAAAGTCGGTGAGCACGATTTCTTAAAAACGGCTCAACCGATCGGTCTACAATTTTAACACAACCTTCTAAGATATATTCTTCAGGTATTGAGCGAAGGAATAAGATTTCCGATAATTATATCTATTTTTTTTAAACAATTTAACGCAAAAATTTTGGTCGAAAATTGGAAGCCGCCATTTTGGCAAAAATAAAAATTTCGACTATTCCTTCGATCAATACCTATATTTATCTATGCACTAATAGAATCTTTTTGGTTTTTTCATTTTGGATAATCCAAACCGGAGATATCGTCCTCACCGCCAGACACCTTTTCTTAGAGGAGCTCTCGCAGATCGGCTATAGCAGCTTTAAAAATCATTATTTTTACAAATAAAAAATATGAAAATAAAGTTAAAAGTTAGCACAATACGTATATAAATTTTTACGTTAATAAATTAAAATGTCTTTCCAGGAAAAATTCTTGAAAAATCGACTTTTTTCGGTCTTCTGACTGCGTATAACTCCTTAAGGGGGGGAAATAGGGCTAGACGGTTCAAGAAAACGATTTTTTTTATTTCATAAATTGTTAGTAAAACTATTGAAAAATATGTTCCCAAAATTTTAAATGAAAATTTCGACTAGTTCTATTGTTATAAGCCATTAAGGGAGGAAATAGGGTTAAGACAGCGTTTTCTCAATGATTTTTATGAATTTTTTTATAGTATAAAAAATGAATATAATTTATTGCAACTTTGAGAATATTTTATACATATATTTAAGTACTAGGGGGGCTTCGCCCCCCTGCGCGCTTCGCGCGCCAACCCCCCGTCCGAAAATGACCGCTAATGCACCCCCTGCATTTTTGGTCATTTTCGGTCATTTCGGTCATTTTCTGTCATTTTCGGTCATTTTCGGTCCTGAACTCTTGTACACGGCGGCGGCGGCGGCGGCGAAATATTTATATAATATAGAGAGATATACTATAAAATTTTTGACGAATTTTCTTGAAAAACACCGCAGATATTAGAGACCCCATATTGCAGGTCACAATCAGACTCAGCATTTTGCTATTTTGTCAAACGCATTTTTCTGAAAACGACTTTTTTCAAACTTGCGTACACGCTAGTTTGAAAAGTTTGCATCCAATCGTTTTGAAAATTGGCAGTTACTTTATTCATAGTATTGCGCTCTATATGAACCTAAAATCGAAATATTATCATTATTTAAAATAATTTTTTTGTTGCAAATAAAGTTGTTAAAAATGGCAAAAAATTCTTTCATTCTTTTTTGTTTTGACGCCTGTAAAAAATTCAATTTTCTATTTTTTTGATAGCATTTAGGTTCATATAGAAGAGAGACATATAATAAAAGTAAATTCCAACCTCGTTTGATTTCAGATGAAAATTGCGGCTTCCAGAATGTACGCAAAATGCTGAGTCTGATTGTGACCTGCAATATGGGGTCGCTAACATCCCCGGTGTTTTTCAAGAAAATTCTTCAAAAATTTTATAGTATATACTTAAATATATGTATAAAATATTCCCAAAGTTTCAATAAATTATATTCATTTTTTATACTATGAAAAAATGCATGAAAATCATTGAGAAAACGCTGTCCTAACCCTATTTCACCCCTTAAGTGTTTCGTGTTAAGTTATGATCAATTTCTTCAACCAATGTTCTTAGCGAATTGTAACTCAATTAATTACTTTTTTCGTTGTAATGCTAATTTATGAATTAACCTTAATTATATATCAATTATTATATTTATCACTTTCAAAGCATGCTTTCGATCATATCGGAAGAGAATAATTTATAAATTTATTTGGAAATACAAACAAAAAAAAACTTGTCAATTTTCATAAATTCTAGGATCAATGACATCCGTATAATTTCTTATCAGGGGGTAAATCCTTCGAACAAACATAAAAGGTCGATCACTGATTCAATCGTTTCTCGAGTCGTATCGCTCTTACTCTCGGGCGATACTGTGATCCCACGCAGTCGGAATAATATGAAAATATTCAAATCCAGAATTATTGCGATGTACATTGGATATACATATATCTCCGACGTATGTTGAATACCCGTGAGTATATAATACAGGTGTATTGTGCATCGAGTACGATGAATTATTCCGCTGGAATCGAACATCAACAATTCAAGCAAAGCATGACACAATCCACCCACGAAACACCCAGTCTCTTTCCATATCATGTACTTTCATGTATTATATTCATATATATAAATGGACCATTCCATGTCAGACCAGCCGAGACATTATTTTCAATGAACAAGTAATAAGAAATTGGGTTGCAGAGCCCTGAGACTCCACAAAGAAAAGCACTTTCGGGACCTCAATTAAGTTGATCGAGTCATCAAAATATGGCGAAAATTAAAATCGCTTAATCTTTGGAAGCAGAGGAAAAATTAAATAATCTACCGAGCAATTTATTCTCAATTGCGCCAAGAATTGAAAACAAACATCAAATTGCACTTACAAGACAAATGTAATAATTACAGAACTCTGCCAGTAAAGCAAAAAGTTCTTTTTTTTCAACCGGAAACAACATACTTTACTAGTCATTTGTCTAAACTTTGTGACAACAAAAATTGTCGGAGTTTTGATTTTTGTCATAATTTCGCGAGTCGAGCTCCTTAACTCGTTAATTGATAACATAATTTTATTTATTTACTAAAACTCGAAATTATTGATAAATTGTAAACGGGCCGGGCAGGGGGTTTTCACAAGGAGTGTCCTATATCGGACTATGAATTTCCGTACTTCAAGATGGAAGTATGTCGAGTTTATGGTTTATGCAAGAATACTATAGAGGCTATACACGTGAAAGATCCGATAACGTCGTCCGTGTACGCATTCGCGGCGAAGGTAAAGCCCCCTTTTTTTTTCTCCCCTTCGATATACGAAGTTGTTGCTATAGCCAAGTCGAGAGGGGTAAAACTTATTGCGAACATCGAGACGTAGAACGGAACACGAGACATCGCGTAAAGATCGCGTTTATGCGATCGCGACAGAGAGAATAATAAGGGAGAAAAAAACACGGAAGTTTCTCGATTCATCGATTTATCGATTGTGAATGTTACCGGCTCTGTGCACGGTATACATTCGTATGTAATATGTATGTACACTAGATTCTACGTGGCGTAGATTTTTTTGCTTTCGTATAAATAATGCGTTTACTCACAGAGATCAATGGCGTTTGTCGTTGCGACGAGTAATCCGTGAAAGAGAAATAAGAGAATAATCCAATTGCGATTATATCGGACGTCGGATGACGCCCACGTGGCGATGCGTCCCAACCACTTGACCATATCTTCACTCCCACTTTTGTTACTCGGGCGAAGACACTTCACCCTTTCGCCCTGCCTCACCGTGACTCCTCATTCATTTCCGCTCCTATCTTCGTGGCCAGCTGTAATTATACAATTGAACAAAAAAAAAAAAGCACATTTTTACATTAGAAAAATTATCGACAATACAATGTTGAAATGGAAATTTTTTGATATTTCGCTTCTGCGCGAATATAGCTTTTGTTTTTATTTATTTTAAAATAAACGGTGCAAACTGAAACTTGCACCGAGTTAAAATTCGATACATATATAAAGACTCAGGGGTTTAGGTTGCTTGGTGCTGAATTTGGCGAGAACAATTTTGATGTACGAGATCTGTTAAGAAAGTATCGCGAATTTTGAACTGCCGCGGGCTACGTATATTTGATTTTTCAATTTTTTTGTGGCGTTAGGTTGGTACTCATGTCCCTCACTTATGCTGAAAAAATCGGTCATTTTGAATGTTTAGTTAATTGTCGACAGCTGTTTTGGTTAGACGTGTTTTGGCTTGTCTTCGGTTTTTGCCTATTCCAAAAAATGGGTCATAGAATCTGTATGAAATTTTGTGTGAAAAACAAAATTAAGTGCGCGGACGCATTCCGAATGTTGACTGTGGCATATGGTGAAGCTACCTTGGACCAAAGCAACGTTTATCGGTGGTTCAAAATGTTCTCAGAGGGCCGAGAAGATGCGAACAACGAAATGCGTTCCGGACGCCCGAGCACATCAACAACAAACGAAAACATTGATAAAGTGAAGAAAATAATATTGGCCAATCGTCGAATCACCGTTATAAAAGTTGCTGAGAAACTGAACATATCGATTGGCTCGTGCTATTCGATTTTTACCAATGATTTGGGCAATCTCGAACAAAAACAGTGTCGCGTTAACATTGCTAAGGAGCTGTTGGACTCGGTCCGCGACGACCCAAATTTGCTCCAGAGGGTCATAACCGGTGACGAATCATGGGTTTATGGTTATGACGTGGAAACCAAAGCTCAATCATCGCAATGGAAGCTGCTTTTTTGGAATAGGCAAAAATCGAAGACAAGCCAAAACACGTCTAACCAAAACAGCTGTCAACAATTAACTAAACATTCGAAATGGCCGATTTTTTCAGCATAAGTGAGGGACATGAGTACCAACCTAACGCCACAAAAAAATCGAAAATCGAATATACGTAGCCCGCGGAAATTCAAAATTCGCGATACTTTTTGAACAGACCTCGTATACATGGATCAGGTTTGCAAGACACAAGTGGCTACGAAAACGGTAGAAAAGTTTTAGCGAGAAAAAAAACCTGAATGCACCGCTATTAAATAAATGTTTATAATTGAATAAACGTCTTCCACGTCGAATTACGAAAGCTGCGTGTAATTAAATTTGTATAAATCCCCCCGACGACGTAAGTCCTAGAAGTATTAAAAAAAAAAGTGGTAAAGTACGATATCAGTAAGGTATTTGTATAAGTTATGAAAGAGCTTTCTTAACATTTCGCCGTGGTTAAAGTGGATGAGGAACGTACATGTTGGACACGTATGGTTAGCTCGGCAACGATTGTGGTACATTCAAAGACCAAGAAGCGTTGTTTCACGCGTTTCGTACTTAAAGCAGAGCTTTGAAAGGTAAAATATATACGTGCTCGTCACTCTTTCTCTCAGACTATTCAATGTACATGGATATATAGTACGAATGAAAGTACAGTTTGGGTACGCGTTAGTAATTGCACGGAGAGAACGAGGTGAATAAGTGATGGGTGACACGAGCGAGAAAGTTGCTGTCGCGGGCCGAACGGACCTCGCGTGCTCCCATTAAACATTCATGCTCGCAAGCTTATATACTTGTATACCCCTCGCTGTATAGGGAGTCTCCTTGGTCTTGAAAAAGTCACAATACTTCTCTGTGCCACAGGAACTTCTACGTGTATACGAAACCCAAGCACGATTGTTGGCGAGGTTGGCGGCGGGGATGAGGGTGTTATTTTTAAAGGTCTAACCGCCGAACGACGTTGCAATCTCTCTCGCCATGGTGTCTTCTCTATACTGCGAGTATAGAGAAGTGACGGGACGAAGAAAGCCGCGCGATCGTCGCTCTCACGATCAGATAATATCTGGTTGGATCTTCGAATTATTATTTTGTCTTGTGGAAGACTCGTTAACGCCACTGGAGGGACATTGAATTGACAGATTAAAGATCCCGAGAGGTAGAATAATCGGTAAAAGACGATAATACTTTCTTTTAAAACATTCCGGATGTTATATTTGCATTTATTAGGAATTATATATTGGTCGTTCCGATAATTGACACCCCATCCCACCCCCAGCACCGATCTTCCTTAACCAATGACATTTTAGTGTTTAATTTTCGTTTGAAGCCTCATTTTATCATCACTGATACTCAATTATTGTTATGTTTTTCTCTCACTTCATGTTCAAATTATAATCTGTTATCTAGATAACAATAAATAATTTTGTGGGCTGCTAAAGGTCGAGTTTCAGAGCGAGCGTTAACCAGCACTCAATTCTCTGTTTTTGTACTAGTGTTAAACTGATTGTGAGTTTAGCGAAAACGTTCACATAAGTGTTGGTTTGAATCTTTTCAATCATCTTTTAAGGGGCAAATAGGGTTAGACGGTTCGAAAAATCGGTTTTTTTTATTTCATAAATTGTTAGTAAAACTATTGAAAAATATGTTCCCAAAATTTTAAATGAAAATTCCGACTCGTTCTATTGTTATAAGCCATTAAAGTGAGTAGCTCTCATTCAGGCCCCGAGCGCGCCAGGTGTTTCAAACGTGTTTTTCTGAAAACGACTTTTTTTGAACTTGCGCACACGCTAGTTTGAAAAGTTTTCAACCAATCGTTTTGAAAATTGGCAGTTACTTTCTTCATAGTATTGCGCTTTATATGAACCTAAAATCGGAATATTATCATTATTTAAAATAATTTTTTTTTTGCAAATAAAGTTGTAAAAAATGGCAAAAAATCATGCTTTTTTGTTTCGACCCCTGTGAAAAATTCAATTTTCCATTTTATTGATAAAATTTAGGTTCATATAGAAGAGAGACATACAATTAAAGTAAGTTCCAACCTCGTTTGATTTCAGATGAAAATTGCGGCTTCCAGAATGTACGCAAAATGCTGAGTCTGATTGTGACCTGCAATATGTGGTCGCTAATATTTTCGGTGTTTTTCAAGGAAATTCTTCAAAAATTTTATAGTATATACTTAAATATATATATAAAATATTCTCAAAGTTTCAATAAATTATATTCATTTTTTATACTATAAAAAAATTCATGAAAATCATTGAGAAAACGCTGTCCTAACCCTATTTCCTTCCTTAATTGTGTTCCGGTACAGTAAGTCTGGCACTAGCTTGTTGGGGTCGTTGTTCGAGTCTTCTTTCGTAGGAGCCAGTAAATCGCTGAATTTCTTCCTTCACAGTGTTCATCGCGAGGTCTTTGTGGATATTAACGTTTGTGACATACCATGGAGCACTTATTATTGTTCTTAGAATTTTCGATTGAAATCTTTGTAGGATTTATATATTGGAGTTTGAGGCTGTTCCCCATAACTGTATCCCATAAGTCCATATTGGCTTAAGTATGAACCCAATTATTTGCACAATTTGCAGTTACCCAGACCTATAATGCACGAATTTATTTCACAAATTGCTTGGATACACCGTGTGTTACCAAAATTCGTATAATAATCGTGGGAAAATAGTCGATTGTGCTTAAGACACGTACTTACCTAGTCAATTTATCGATACACGAATACATTTTGTCTAATTGTGAAGGAATACACGCGTGGATATAGCCAAGCTCTATATAATAATGTTCGAACGATCCTCCAAGCTTAATATTAGAGTGAAAGAGGTAATGTGTGTGTGTGTGTGTGAGAGAGAGAGAGAGAGAGACGAAACCCTTGGCTTTAAACTATGAATTCTAATCGAATCTCGTTCATTTGCATAGGAATGAGTTTATGCAGATTGATACGCTTGAATATATTGCTCGCACTATATTGGCTGGATACGCGAAACCCCTGAATTCAAGCGTTTTCATACAAATATATATATATATATATATATATATATATATATATATATATATGTGTATACATTTCTATATAGTATATATTTCGTCGTCTAGCCGTCGTCGAGACTATAATCTTCCTTCCTCTCGATATAATACCTGATATTCGAACTATGCATAATCAGCTTGACGATCGATCGATTAAAATATTTAAGGTAAACATTTCGATGAAAGTTTCGTAAATAAATGGAAAGAGAAACTAAAGTGGAGAGTATATTTTTATTTATTTTTTCATTTATATCGTAATTAACGCTCGTCTTCTTTTTTTTCACTCCTTTTTTTTCCACGATCGTAAAACATTCACGATTTAACGGCGGTACACGGGGGGAGAGAGAGAGAGAGAGAGACGTGGCAGAAGGAACATGTCACGATCAAGGAACTCGGCACACAGAGAGCCATTAAAGAAAAGCGATTTTATCAACACCTAAAAATAAACACATATCCAACGAGATTTTTTTCTCTTTCTCTTTCTCTCTCGATTCGTTTTTTTTTTTTGAGTTCTTCGGTAAACAGCGAGGAATGTCGAGAGAAGAAATACGATACCGTACGGGGCGTAACTTTCACGGGTAGAATTTTAACGCTTGTTAATTATACGTAAAGAAACAGGAAGGCGATGATGTGAACACCGAAGTGTGCGTTCGAAAAAAGAAAAGAAAAAAAAAACGAAAAATTATTTATATACAGATAGCTTTGCGTAGGTAGCATCTAAGGCATCTGCCGCTGTCAACATCGCACGTACTCCTTTTATCGTTCGTTTCACGGAAGATTTACGTTCTGGTAAGAAAGTATTCGTTTTCTGGCTTCGTCGTTTTCGCACATTATTCATAGATCATTTAAAATCAAACGATCACGGGAGGGAAACGGTTTTTCTTCGATCGTGTTATAATTAAAATTTTCCTACGTCACCCGAATCCCAATTGCCATTCGTAGTTCAAGGGGGAAATTGGGTTAGGACAGCGTTTTCTCAATGATTTTCATGAATTTTTTTATAGTATAAAAAATGAATATAATTTATTGAAACTTTGAGAATATTTTATACGTATATTTAAGTATATACTTTAAAATTTTTGAAGAATTTCCTTGAAAAACACCGCAGATATTAGCGACCCCATATTGCAGGTCACAATCAGACTCAGCATTTTGCGTACATTCTGGAAGCCGCAATTTTCATCTGAAATCAAACGAGGTTGGAATTTACATGTATTATATGTCTCTCTTCTATATGAACCTAAATGCTATAAAAAAAATAGAAAATTGAATTTTTTACAGGGTCCAAAACAAAAAAACATGATTTTTTTGCCATTTTTTACAACTTTATTTGCAAAAAAAAAATTATTTTTAATAATGATAATATTCTGATTTTGGGTTCATATAGAGCGCAATACTATGAAGGAAGTAACTGCCTATTTTCAAAACGATTGGTTGAAAACTTTTCAAACTAGCGTGTACGCAAGTTAAAAAAAAATGTTGTGCGAATTTTCAATTCACGCCTTTTCCACCGCGAACAACGAGAAAAAACGTGTTATCGGAAAAACAAAGAGAATTCTTATGTACCCTTGAGGGAAAGGGGCTTGAAGAATATATATTCCTGACACAGGGATTTCCAGAATGTGCAGATTGATCCGCGATGATCCTGGCGTCGTGCACGGTGTCACGGTTTCGTCTAACGGCCTGAAAATGCGAA
Organism: Oxytorus armatus; assembly: GCA_958009045.1. Lineage (NCBI taxonomy): Eukaryota > Metazoa > Arthropoda > Insecta > Hymenoptera > Ichneumonidae > Oxytorus > Oxytorus armatus. The sequence goes on from OY253753.1 coordinate 7,614,159, forward strand.
AATCTCGCCATGGACCTAGATAGGTATACGCATATATAAATATATAGGAGAGGAATCGTATTGTGTGTCGCGTTTTGCGGGTATCTTGGCGTCGTCTCGCACCTCACGTAGTTCGATTAATAAGAGGCTTTGCCGGATTGCAATGTCACATAGAAACGTCAAGAAGTTCGAGAATCTTCGCTCGGATCCCGTAGGAAATTATATACATGGGGATCACTGAGTTGATGGAAATAGATCAAGAGTTTTCCCTTCGGGCGATATCTCGCGAAACAGCGACAAATTCAAACATGGTTGGACACCATATATGAAAAATATGCCAATTTAACTACAGCAGTAAAGTAATTTCACTGAAAATCCCGATTATTAAGTGCATTATATGACATTATATGCAGTTGGAAATGTCAAAAAATCGATTTTTTTTATTCCATTTTTCGAATGTACATATATTTGAGTATATTCTCTGAAAATTTCAAATCGATCCGGCAAATATTCTTGGAGATACATGCATATTTGTAAGGACGCTCGGAGCGTTACAAAGTAGGCGGCCTAAACTTTGAACGCGTTTTTCTCAAAACGATGTTCTCAAAGTCGGTGAGCACGATTTCTCAAAAAGGGCTCAACCGATCGGTCTGCAATTTTAACACAAACTTCTCAGATATATTCTTCAGGTACTGATCGTAGGAATAAGATTTCCGATAATTATTTCTATTTTTTTAAAACAATTGAACGAAAAAATTATGGTCGAAAATTGGATATTTTTCTTTTTGGAGCCGCCATTTTGTCAAAAATCGAAATTTCGACTATTTCTCCGATCAATACCTATATTTATCTATCCACTAATAGAATCTTTTTGGTTTTTTGTATTTTGGATAATCCAAACCGGAGATATCGTGCTCACCGCCAGACACCTTTTTTTAGAGGAGCTCCCGGAGATCGGCTGCAGCAGCTTTAAAAATCATTATTTTCACAAATAAAAAATATGAAAATAAAGTTAAAAGTTACCCGAATACGTATATAAATTTTTATGTTAATAAATTAAAATGTCTTTCCAGGAAGAATTCTTGAAAAATCGCCTTTTTTCGGTCCCCTGACTGTAAAAGTATATGACTTCGGATTTAATCTCTATCTCATAAAATTGACGTAAATAAATATTCCTAACAATTATTTCAAAAGAAGACCAATTTTGGATGATCAATTTCACGACCCTGTAAAATGATTAACGGTATCCCGTCAGATCCCGTACAATTCTTTTAGAATCCTATAGGATCCGGGGCTGGATACCAGTTAGGAATCCAGTCGGGAGTCCCTCACGGAATTCAATTTTTAATCGTAACGTTTCCCGTGTTGACATCCGATCCGATATTTAGTCCCCACCATAATTTTTACACGAGAACACAGAAAAATAAATAATAAACATAACAAGAGTCAACAAATACATATTGTCGGATTCTCCCTTATGCAGTAAAGGGATGGGGAGATTAACGAATTGGGTCCGGTGTTCGAGAACTGGAGGGAAGATATACGGACGTGAATATATCGGATCGTGAGCGAACCAGCACAACCTTTCCATTTGTCAGCACTACCCGAGACGTAGGATAGAAGTTTCGATACATCATATATACGAGAGGTCGCGGAGGGTTACCGATATAAATTTACAAAAGACTCCGAGATATGTCGACGATTATGAGGGCCAAGACAAAGGATAGCGATTATATTAGCAGAGAGGGGTATCTCCGATTACCTCTAAGACAAATCTTCCTCGCATTACAGGTTAGTATTTCCTCTAATTTCATTATTAGGTGGGTACAATCATTTCTGTTAAATTATTTGTTCAATCGATAAAGTTAACAAGAATCAATGGTCAATGGTTTTTAAGAAGTGGGGATTACTTTTACAGGAAAAAAAAATAAAAATTAGCGTTTTATCGACGAATTCGTGCAGTCCTCGCATATTGACTAACGACAATCTTGGCATCTATATCATTGAAATCTTCCGGTCCTTCTCTCGGCATCTATACAAAGCCAGATGCAAATAGAAGAAAAAAAAACGAAAAAAGAATATAAGAAGAATGTTGTGGAAATAGGTGAAGGAATTTCGCGAGGTGAATTTCAACCTCGAAGCCACCGTAGTTGTTCACGTTGAGGGTCGAGCGGTTCCAGGAGGTGAGGGGGCATCGAATCACCACAAACGAGCTCGTTTCATCTCTCTCCTCCTCATCCTTCTCTCTCACTTTCTCTCTCGCACCGTTCGGTAGTCATGGACCTCCCAGAGGAGGAAAAACAAAGAGAAAAAAGGACCGAGAGTCCTGGAGAATCTAGGATATATAGTGTGAGAGAAAGAGAAGCGATACTCGAGATTATAAAGCAGATCAGCTAGAACTTGTAGTTTACATACAACTTGCGGCGAAGAAAAATGGGCACTAAGAGTAATTTCAACATTCTTTTCATTCGAGGAAACTGTACACAGAAATACAATTCGTTTGGATGCCCTTCAACATTCGCATACACGAACGTTCAAACGAATTTGCAATTGATTAAATTACAAAAATTTGTGCATTCGTTAGAGGAAAATATGTTTCAGGGAACTTAATCTTTGGTTGTATCCAATGATAAAATTCGGTTTGGAAGTCTGGTAGTCTGGTAAATTAAGCCGATTTTCATGTCTTTTTTGGAGGGCGTTTTTTTGTAGAAAAATAAAAATGAATCGTTTTGGATTTTTAGGATGTTTTTATTTTCATATTAAAGATACAAAAAAATTAGTTTGAAAAAATTCAATAGTTTATTATTATTATTATTATTATTATTGATCGAAGTTGGCACCTCGAAAAAAAAGCGCGTGGGTGGCCCCGGTGATTTTGGCTCTTGATGTTATCTGAAATAAAAAATTCTTGATAATTCTTAATCTATAGACATGTCATTCTGGTCGGAACTACTGAAGTTAAATTTCATGGATAAATAACAAAATAGCGGACTTTGGAAAAAAAGTCCTTTTATTTTAGCAAAGAAGGGGTTGTAAAATAAAAAGTTAGGGGTGAGAAAATTTCTCGGTAGTTCCGACGAGAACTATAAGTGTGTAGCGTAGTCTGTTATAATTTGAAAGCAATCGGTTCGGTAGAAAAAAAGTTAGGACACGGGCTGACCAGAAAAACACTGTTTTGAGAAAAACGCGTTAAAAATTCAACAACGGTTTTTCATAAGTAAACTTATACTTACGTTAATCGTCTATGCCTGGAGCGTATAATATGCCTTCATCCTTTTCATAGACATTATTTTCCGCAACTCTGTCCGCTCTGCGATTCTTTCGGGCTTCTTTCGATGACATCGCTGTGGCATTTTCCGTTGAGCTCTCATCAATGGCTGGTTCAATATCTTCTTTATTTTTTTATTTTTTAGCAGATTTGCTCACAAATGTGACATCTTCTTCAGCAGTGTATCTATTACCATGAAATTTTCGCTTAGTACCTGGATCTCCAGGACTTTTCGTACCACGTTTTTTTCCTTTCCTACCCATGTTAGATGTTTACGCGTCGAGTTACGATCATATACTAACAGAGTACTATGAATTTTAACGTCAATATACTTTAAAATAAATATATATTATGTTGGTCCAGATTCTAAGTATTATAAAATACAATGTAATACTACAACAGAGTCAACCCAGGTATAAAGGATGAAAATCGGCTTAAGTTACCAGACTACTACCTTAAGGGGGGAAATATGGTTAGACGGTTGAAAAAATTGATTTTTTTTTATTTCATAAATTGTTAGTAAAACTATTGAAAAATATGTTTCCAAAATTTTCAATGAAAATTTCGACTCGTTCTATTGTTATAAGCCATTAAAGTGAGTAGCTCTCCTTCGGGCCCCGAGCGCGCCACGTGTATAACCGAGCGGTCACTATTTTTTCAAACGCGTTTTTCTGAAAACAACTTTTATTGAACTTGCGTACACGCTAGTTTGAAAAGTTTTCAACCAATCGTTTTGAAAATTGGCAGTTACTTTCTTCATAGTATTGCGCTCTATATGAACCTAAAATCGGAATATTATCATTATTTAAAATAATTTTTTTTTTGCAAATAAAGTTGTAAAAAATGGCAAAAAATCATGCTTTTTTGTTTTGACCCCTGTAAAAAATTCAATTTTCAATTTTTTTTTGATAGCATTTCGGTTCATATAGAAGAGAGACATATAATAAAAAGTAAATTCCAACCTCGTTTGATTTCAGGTGAAAATTGCGGCTTCTAGAATGTACGCAAAATGCTGAGTCTGATTGTGACCTGCAATATGGGGTCGCTGATATCTTCGGTGTTTTTCAAGGAAATTCTTCAAAAATTTTATAGTATATACTTAAATATATGTATAAAATATTCTCAAAGTTTCAATAAATTATATTCATTTTTTATACTATAAAAAAATGTACGATAATCATTGAGAAAACGCTGTCCTAACCCTATTTCCCCCCTTAAATAGCCAGCAGTAATTTTTATTTATTTTTTCTGGTCAATTGATTTCGTTATAAACATTGCAGGTAGCATATTATTACTGGAAAAAAGTTCTTTTATGACGCAAATATATAAATTCTCCCTTGAGTGACTTCCGTTACCTCAAATCTCCCGTTTTTTCGTGCTAACACGGAAAAGAGATCGAATAAGAGAGAGAGAGAGAGAGAGAGAGAGAGAGAGAGAGAGAGAGAGAGAGAGAGAGAGAGAGAGAGAGAGAGAGAGTAGAGCATTAAAGTACAGTAATGCCCTGGTTGGAGTGCACCTATAGTACTTTGGTATATACTTTGAACTTGTATAGAGTCGTTGTTCTAACGTGTAGCCACACTTGACGCTGGCACCCTCGAGAGCTCTTTCGTACACGAAAGAATGAAGGAGAGAGAGAGAGAGAAAGTGAGAGAGCATTGGTGGTAGTCGCGGTGGGTTCTTTCTCAAGAGGAAACGCGTTCATGGGGGATTTTTTTTTTTTCTGTATGGAGGTTTGTGAGGCCCTCCCAGCATCTCGACCTCACCGTGGACCACCTTCTCGTCTCGTCTCCTGTGTCTCGAACCTTTCCCAAGTTCACGTCTCTCAACGCAGTCTGCTACTACTACTACTACTACTACTATTACTACTATATATGTCCCCCTTCACTCCGGATTCTTCAACTGCTTTCGAAGACCCTTGGACGAGGGGGAAAAAACAGAAGAATGCAATAGAGTATAAGGAAATTCTACGCTATAAGATCAAGACCCCTGAACCCTTGGTCACCAATCAATTGGTACCATCGAGAATGATATTTTATACACCGCAGAGACACAAAACGAATAAAATTCACATCTTACTTCCAATGTCGTATTTTTTTAAACGCAGTCTTCTAGTCTAAACGAGGAATTTGTCGAGGTTCAAAAAAGAACGCACACGTACTATTAAATATTTAACAATCGGTCTTTGTACCACTTATATATTGATACTTGCCGGTAATATTAAATAATTGATAGCGAAGAAAAATATTTGATTAGCCTCTAAAACGATTTCGTCAACAATTTCAAAGAGGCCAAAAGAAAATGTTGGAAGTTACCACGATAATTAATGACCGTAACTGTAAAAATATGATAAAATTTATATCTCACCGAGTCTGAAATTTAGCTTACATAGTTATTTATTTAACCCTTTCATTCACTCCACCCTTCTGACGTTAAACGCTTCGAGGAAGTTTCCGTGTCGCATCTATCTCGAGTATATCGTTCACGGTGAATTAGCCATTAAAACGATTTCTCAAACAGCGCCGAGAGACTGTACAGTTGAGTAAGACAGAGACAGAGTGAGAGAGAGAGAGAGAGAGATAGAGCGACGGAGAAAGATGAGGGAAGGAAGTTTCACGTCTTCTCGAGACTATACATGTACGATTCAACGCTGAAACAACGATAGAGAACACCATCAAGATGACAACGAGACGAGAGTATATTTCATGGAGTTCTGTTGGATCCAAAGAGAACCCGTATCAAATGGAGTAAAGTTTCTACTAACGTTCATCGTCAAAGTTCTACGTGTGCGCCCGAGAGTATAGAAATTTTCTCACGTAGAAACGCCAGAGAGGCTTTTGCGTTTGTTCGCACATAGAATAAACTATATAGCATTGGTGGTAGATTGTATTGAAAGGACAAAACAACGTGACGTGAAATAAACCTTTTGTATATGTACTAAACATGAATGAGCACTAAAGTTTCGTGTACTCAATAATAGAGATGATTAATTTTTTTTCACAAAGCCACGTTAATAGAGATAAAAAAGTAATTTATCTGATTTGAATCGATACTCTCGTAAGTCATAAAAAAAATGTATTGCCATTAAATATAATTCATACGAACTAAAGAACATTTGTGAGATTTACTAATGACCAATTTGTAATTCGATGAAATCATTTGTGTCTTTAACCAACAAAAAAAAAATGTCCTTTCATTGAAACAAAGGTTATTTGAATAAATTCATTTATAATCTCGCGTTTGCAGAGTTCACTGGGATATCGAAACTCGCGATTATTTTCTTTGCTACCGTTATTCATCACTTGGTGCATATAACGATTATTATCGCATCTGGGCGTCTCTGGGCAACGGCGATAATCGTTTATCACGCGAGATAATTCTCGCTCGTTCTCTGTTATTTCGTCTGATAATCATTATCACATTGCCTGTACGCCCGGGCATCATATTCATTATTCTTGCGTGATGTACGTTCATCACCGAGAGAACCGACGTGCTGACGAGCTTTGGGCTATAGGTCTTTTGTGGCCGAGCATTCATCACCCCCTTAACTCAACCAGTAACACACCTCTTTGATCCTTATCAACATGTATATATATATATATAATATTCGAAGATGAACATTCATCGTACTGCGCAGAGATATTAATAATAAATTTTCACATTTTAACTAATATTAGTGACGCGTTACATGCTCGTAGAACATAAGGGGGTCTAAAATATGTCAAAAATTAAAATCGCTATTGGGAATTACCACGGATGCGTGACCTATTCAATATGGCCGCGTCATTCCCATTTAGCTCAAGTCAGCAAACACTGGTTAGCACGGGTACTTAAGGGAGGTAATAAAGTTTCAATAAAATATATTCATTTTTTATACTATAAAAAAATTCATGAAAATCATTGAGAAAACGCTGTCCTAACCCTATTTCCCCCCTTAATGGCTTTTAACAATAGAACGAGTCGGAATTTTCATTTAAAATTTTGGGAACATATTTTTGAATAGTTTTACTAACAATTTATGAAATAGAAAAAAAATCGATTTTTTGAACCGTCTAACCCTATTTCTCTTAAAGTGTCGATTATCGTATATTTTTGGGCGAAATATACCGTATTCTAATTTCCGTCCGAGAAAAAAAAATGTTATAATTTCTTTCAACGGTAATTATTCTTTTTAAAAGCTCATTTTAAGCATTAGTGCGGATAAATATCATGAAACGCCCTCGAAAGAAATGTCCAATGACGCATATAATATGCGAACGCACGTTTTCAAAACAGCAATGGGTCCAAGAAATCGTACAATGCCTTAACTAACCAATTGTGCGTTTGAATTTATTTCTCGGGGGTTGCGAACTTTACGGTCGAGACTCTCGAGTCTTCTTACTCGCTCTTTCTCTCTCTTTCTCTCTCGATCTCCACGCCGCAGAGCATAGTTCTCTACGGTACTGATATTTATTGGCCGTTCGACTGATTTATATCATCGGCACGACACACGTTGGACCCCCGAGAGTCCGAGGGCGGCGCGGTTAAAACGGTTGAAGGAGAAGAGAGATCCCGTGGATATAATGACGAATGCCGAAGAGCCGGTCCACGGGACGAAGTAACTGCTGCTTATGGAAGAAGCAAGATAAAAGGGGCAAAGGAATAGAGAGAAAGAGATGAAACGATCGCAAAGAGATTCTCCCGACGCAAACGAGGCATTAAGAGCCATCCAGGGCACCTTCGTGAGCACGCGCCCTCCAACCATTCACTATATTAATTGAGTTCAGTGAGCAAACTGGTATAGGTATAAATGTATATATATCTCTGTGTGTGAGGATCCAACGAGAGGATTTAAGACGTTGTATACGTATCTCGGTAAATTAGATATATGCTACATATACAGGGTGTCTCATTTTTATTTCATTACTTGTTATTATAGACTCCTCGTCTATAAGCATAAAGCACATGTGCGGGTTGTTCTAAAAAAGCGTTGAACTTTCGCGAGAAAGTTTAACTTATTGATTGAAATAAATTTTTGATTTTGTATCAATCAAAATAGAGAATTTAAACAATTGAAAGCAAAAGGGATTGAAATAGGACACTGTGTATATTTAGAAATAGGCACGTGTACAATGAACTCGCGAGCAAGAGAAATATAGTACTGACCAGTTCAACAAAAGCAGACCGAATCTCTTTCTATTTTATGTGTCTGCAGTGGGTAATGCAATATTTGTTTTTTTTACAAAAAGCAAAAGCTCCTACCATTCATGATGTCGGATGCACTTATACAGGATCGATCTCAATGACCATTACGCGGTGCGATTTATCGTGAAAGCGATTTTTTTCTTCAGCATCACAAAATGTTTACATTATTTTTTTAACGGTCAATTAAGAAAAGGAGAAAAAAAGATTATCGAACGAGGCGGGTTTATTAATATTTAATAATGATTAGAATAGGAAACTTCAATTCTTCGTATTCATCGTCATTTGAACTTAAGGGAGGAAATAAGGTTAGACGGTTCAAAAAATCGATTTTTTTTTATTTCATAAATTGTTAGTAAAACTATTGAAAAATATGTTCCCAAAATTAAAAATGAAAATTCCGACTCGTTCTATTGTTATAAGCCATTAAGGGGGGAAATAGGGTTAGGACAGCGTTTTCTCAATGATTTTCATGAATTTTTTTATCGTATAAAAAATGAATATAATTTATTGAAACTTTGATAATATTTTATACATATATTTAAGTATATACTATAAAATTTTTGAAGAATTTCCTTGAAAAACACCGAAGAAAACTTATGACTGCCTTGACTTTGTTTTTCTTGGTACTATTTTTTCAAACGCGTTTTTTTGAAAACGACTTTTTTTGAACTTGCTTACACGCTAGTTTGAAAAGTTTTCAACCAATTATTTTGAAAATTGGCAGTTACTTTCTTCATAGTATTGCGCTCTATATGAACCTAAAATCGGAATATTATCATTATTTGAAATAATTTTTTATTGCAAATAAAGTTGTACAAAATGGCAAAAAATCATGCGTTTTTGTTTTGACCCCTGTAAAAAATTCAATTTTCAATTTTTTTTATAGCATTTAGGTTCGTATAGAAGAGAGACATATAATAAAAGTAAATTCCAACCTCGTTTGATTTCAGATGAAAATTGCGGCTTCCAGAATGTACGCAAAATGCTGAGTATGATTGTGACCTGCAATATGGGGTCGCTAATATCTTCGGTGTTTTTCAAGGAAATTCTTCACAAATTTTATAGTATATACTTAAATATATGTATAAAATATTCTCAAAGTTTAAATAAATTATATTCATTTTTTATACTATCAAAAAATTCATGAAAATCATTGAGAAAACGCTGTCCTAACCCTATTTCACCTTTAAGGAGTTATACGACGTCAGGAGACCGGAAAAAGGCGATTTTTCAACAATTTTTCCTGGAAAGACATTTTTATTTATTAACATAAAAATTTATATACGTATTGCGGTAACTTTTAACTTTATTTTCATATTTTTTATTTGTAAAAATAATGATTTTTAAAGCTGCTATAGCCGATCTCCGGGAGCTCCTCTAAAAAAAGGTGTCTGGCGGTGAGCACGATATCTCCGATTTGGATTATCTAAAATAAAAAAACCAAAAGGATTCCATTAGTGTATAGATGAATTTAGTTATTGATCGAAGGAATAGTCGAGATATTGATTTTTGACAAAATGGCGGCGTCAAAAAGAAAAAATTCTAATTTTCGACAAAATTTTTTTCGTTTACTTGTTTAAAAAAAATAGAAATAATTATTATAAATCTTATTCCTTCCATCAATACCTGAAGAATATATCTGAGAAGTTTGTGTTAAAATTGCAGACCGATCGGTTGAGCCGTTTTTGATAAATCGTGCTCACCGACTTTGAGAACACCGTTTTGAGAAAAACGCGTTCAAAGTTTAGGCCGCCTACTTTGTAACGCTCCGAGCGTTCTTATCCTTATCGTCCTTATCGTATGCGTGTATCTCCAAGAATATTTGCCGGATCGATTTGAAATTTTCAGAGAATATACTCAAATATATGTACATTCCGAAAATGCAATAAAAAAAATCGATTTTTCGAAATTTCCAACTGCGTATGATCCCTGAAGTAAAGAAGAAAAAAGATTAGCGCACGAGGCGGGTTTATTAATATTTTATAATGATTAGAAAAGGAAACTTCAATTCTTCGTATTCCGCATCATCTGAACTTAATGTCGTCGCGTTACTAGAAATTTTAATAATAATAAAGAAGATGTAATGCAATGATGTAAAATTGATTAAAAACTTGAAATAAAAAGACTTTGGTGGAAAAAAAAAGAATCTTCATACAGGAAGTACCTCGGGACTTCCTTATATTTCCACTATCTTAAGTGATTTGCTCTCTCCCCTCAAACCCACGACCCCACCACCCCCCCCCCCCCCAACTCTGCCGCCCAGTTTTTCTTATCTCCTCTGCTGCGCTCGTGAAAGAGATAAAGAATTCATAAGAACGGTTTTCCCGGGAAAGCGTTCGAGGAAAACGCCCGAGCGATTTACAGTGTTTCCTAACGTATACCAGAAGCTGTACAGCACTCACACAATTTCGCGGCAGCCACGGTGCGTCTCGAGAGCGGCAAGGGGCCGAGGAGGGATTTGAGAATGAAAATTAATCACATAAAGAAAAAAAATGGAATAAAAATGGAAAACTCCGACGGCGGAGTACCGTGGTGTAGGAAGAGCGAGAAAAAGTGTGCGGCGAACGATCGATGTACCGGCAATAAGACAGAATTATAAAAGTTTTATTACAACGAGAATAATCAATTTGTTCGTTGTTATTTGATTTTGCAATTCGAAATACAAAACACAATTCGTTCGATGAACGAACACAGGAAAAAAGCTGTACGTTGATTCTTATAGTTTTTTTGTTCCCGTTAACAAGAACTGTAGTTAAAAAAAATTATAGTCAAGTCTTGCACTTTTATGCACACTCATCGCTCGCGCTTCTTCGTCTTTTACTCTTCATCCTCCGCCGTATGACGTCATCGCCGTTGCCAGAGAATCACGTATTCCGTCACTCTTGTTCGCGCGCGACCTAACAAGCCTCTAATGAGGAACGGGTGTTACATCGTGTGTTTCTAGAATGAGAGCGGGGGGTGGGAAGGCACAGGAGGCGCGGCGGTACCTTTTGCACAATTATCATTAATCACAGCTGTGAATTTTTTTTTTTTATCATCGCCCTCGTACACGGGAGAATATATATAGCATTGCGCGGAAAAAGAAAAAAAAATTCAGCATAGTCGATACAGAGGCGTTTGGTCTCGTTTAGTAATAAAGTTTCGGGGAGTAAAAAGAGGGCGGGAGAGAGAGAGAGAAATATTTCCGGGAGGAAAAATTTGTCTCTTGGAAAACTCGCCGCGTCGTATCTCGCGGATACTTCTTGCCGAAAAACGTTTCGCCCTTTTAAAATTCGCGCCCTGTGAAATTTTACATCCGCTTCGTACCTAAATCCAAATATATTTTTATTATAAATATAAATAATACGTATGTACATACCATGGAATGTCTATACAGGTATATTTGTGAAAAAAATGCTTTTTTCCAAGTTTACGAGATGTCAACGTAGAGGAGGCTAGCTAACAGCTTTAAGGGAGGAAATAGGGTTGAACGGTTCAAAAAATCGATTTTTTTTATTTCATAAATTGTTAGTAAAACTATTGAAAAATATGTTCTCAAAATTTTTAATGAAAATTCCGACTCGTTCTATTGTTATAAGCCATTAAAGGGGGAAATAGGGTTAGGACAGCGTTTTCTCAATGATTTTCATGAATTTTTTTATAGTATAAAAAATGAATATAATTTATTGAAACTTTGAGAATATCTTATACATATATTTAAGTATAGACTATAAAATTTTCGAAGAATTTCCTTGAAAAACACCGAAAAAAATGTATGACTGCCTTGACTTTGTTTTTCTTGGTACTATTTTTTCAAACGCGTTTTTCTGAAAACGACTTTTTTTTTAGCTTGCGTACACGCTAGTTTGAAAAGTTTTCAACCAATCGTTTTGAAAATTGGCAATTACTTTTTTCATAGTATTGCGCTCTATATGAACCTAAAATCGGAATATTATCATCATTTAAAATAATTTTTTTTTTTGCAAATAAAGTTGTAAAAAATAGCAAAAAATCATGCTTTTTTGTTTTCACCCGTGTCAAAAATTCAATTTTCTATTTTTTTGATAGCCTTCAGGTTCATATAGAAGGGAGACATACAATAAAAGTAAATTCCAACCTCGTTTGATGTCAGATGAAAATTGCGGCTTCCAGAATGTACGCAAAATGCTGAGTCTGATTGTGACCTGCAATATGGGGTCGCAAATATTTTCGGTGTTTTTCAAGGAAATTCTTCAAAAATTTTATACTATATACTTAAATATATGTATAAAATATTCTCAAAGTTTCAATAAATTATATTCATTTTTTATACTATAAAAAAATTCATGAAAATCATTGAGCAAAACGCTGTCCTAACCCTATTTCCTCCCTTAATATCGTTCCGAGTGGAGATGAATTCAATCTCTTCGCGCTCTTCTACAAAGACGGTTATTCGCTCGAGTCGAAAAAATGAAGAAAAAAATATATAAAAAGACGAAAAACAGTGTCGCAGCTAGGATCCTGAGGATGTGAGACGAGGATACGAGGAGTAATAGAAAGAAGAGAGGAGTACTAGGAAAGAAATTATAGACTGAGTGACAAGGGGTCGCCGAGCCCCCGAGAGTTCTCGCGGAATGCGTCGCGCGATAGTGGAGTAAGGTCCAGGTCGTTTCCACTCTCTTTCTCTCGCTCTCTCTTTCTCGTTGTTCTCTAGGGGGGGAAGGATTCTTTGAAACGGTTATATTCCTTCGTTCATTAACTTTTACGATTCGTCCGGGTGAACACTCGCGACTTTGCTAGCTTTTCTCGGACTGCTATTCGCCTACGAAAGTACCTACTAAATATAAACATATCTATATATCTATATAGACGACAAAGTCCAGTAAGGAATTGCTGCAAGCTTTTCTGAAACTCGTAAGCACCCCTTCCCCTCTCTCGCGTTCCTTGCACTCAGCAGCATCCCCATTGGTGAGAGCGACAATTGTTGTTTCAGTTTGAGTCGAAAAGCGAAGTATAAAGATGGTATATAGTATATATATATATATCTATAACGAATAGGTAAAAGAGAATACTGGTAGGTAAGAGGGGGCGCACGCCAGTGAGAGAAAGAGACTTTTCAATGGCGTGCGACCTCATTACTGAAATGGGACTCATTATCGTTATGTGTACGAAGCGAGGTTGCATTTTGTTATATATATAAATATAATGTTATACGATGCTGAAGATGCCGGAGCTATGGGCCTTTCCTTTCGTTCCTGGTTCCCTTCTTGTTCAATCTTCTTTCTCGCGCGCGCTCTTTCATAAAGCCAGAGGTGCTTGCTAATGACTACGGGTTATTCAGCCGCACGGAAATACTCAAGTTGTACATATATATGTATGTATACAGTTGGAATGGGTTTTCACGCGGATATCGCGATGATACCAAAAGCTTCGGGGATAGGAGGACTATTCGTGCTCGTTGAACGAAAAAAAAAATGAAAAATAAAAATAAAACAGGTTAAAACCCACAGTTCGATATTGTGTACGAGGAGTGCGAACCAGAGTGGATTGTGATTTCAGGATGTTGGAGCGCGCTCCATCCACTTAAATGAGCGCTACATTCTTAACATCTTCGTGCAAAGTTTTATGGATTTCGCGAAAAAAAATATTGATTGAAGTATGACAGTAGAATCCTCCAAAAGTTAATGAAAATTCATTCGATAGTGCGGGACAGCGTCTTTGTTACGAGTCTAAGAAATTTCATTTTAATCATCCGACAATATATTTCAATTGCGAAACTCGTCCGTCTGGCAATTGTTCACTTTCGGGGGAAATAGATTATGGCAATTTTTCTACGTTCATGGAGAGAGCGCCAGGCAGTGAAAACTTTTGCAACCGGATATCGATGACTGTGTAGTACCGGGGATATGATAAATGAGAGTTATTAGCGAGCTTCGCTCATACTTCCATTATGATCCAGATATTGTATCATCTACGTACAGCGAGTACTAGAGATGCTGTATACACAGATATCTATATATATATATTGGGGCGATTTTTTTTTTCGACTATTTTTTTTTCAGTCCCCACTTGAAATTTTGTTGGATATATCGAAAAACAAATTCCCTGAAAGTTACAGCTCTTAATATTAATTCTAAGTACTTTCCCTTAGCGTGAAAAGATTTTCCATCTAAAATACACGTAAATCGGAGTTTTTTTTCTTCAAAATTCTATAACTCTGCCGCATTTTATGCTATCATATTGTTCTTGGATTCGATTTACTCAGAATAAAACAATCTAGAAAAGTGCCTATTGCGGCGAAAGTGTAAATTCTACTGGTGAGTTGGTACGGCTCACTGAAGTTGATTTTTACCCAAAGTTCTCGTTTTTTTGCTGTTATCTCCGAAACAATAAACTTCACGAAAAAAATTTGAACGAAAAATTTGTTGGAAATTTAATTTCCTATAAAAAATGTCCTATCGACCCAATTGCTTAGATTAATATTTCTTGAGATATTGAACTTTTTTTATTTTTTATTTTTTTTATTATTCAATATTTCATATTTTATAAATTTTATACTACTCATAAGTTAAAGTTCAATAACTCAAGAAATATTAATTTAAGCAATTGGGTCGATGGGACTTTTTTTGTAGGAAATTAAATTTCCAACAAATTTTTCATTTACATTTTTTTCGTAAAGTTAATTGTTCCGGAGATAACAGCAAAAAAAACGAGAATTTTGAGTAAAAATCAACTTTAGTGACCCGTACCAACTCACCAGTACAATTTACACTTTCGCAGCAATAGGCACTTTTCTAGATTGTTTTATTCTGAGTAAATCAAAACCAAGAACAATTTGATAGCATAAAATACGGCTGAGTTATAGAAATAAAAAAAAATAAAAAAAATCGATTTACGTGTATTTTAGATGGAAAATCTTTTCACGCTAAGGGAAAGTACTTAGAATTAATATTAAGGGCTGTAACTTTCAGGGAAATTGTTTTTCGACATATCCAACAAAATTCCAGGTGGGGACTGAGGAAAAAAAATAGTCGAAAAAAAAATCGCCCTAATATATATATACATATATATATATAATGAGTATATATATATATATACATATATATATATAATGAGTATATATATATATATATATATATATGCATATGTATACCCTTAACGATGGAAGCACAGGTGCTGGCTAAGCCAGCAACGTCATTCTCCGTGGATTTCATGGCGGCTTGAGCACCGAATGAGGAAGGAGAGTAGGAAAGAGGGAAGAGAAAGCGAGACGAGGGAGAGACGAAGAGCGAAATTGCAAGAGACGCAAAGGGGCAGCCATACCGTGAATGTTTGGATATCTCGTAGAGGGGAATGAATTGCGTTCTTTGCAGCGGGGGAGGGATGATCTTGCATGTTTCTTCGAGATATTTCGCCTCTCAACAAATTGCCTCTCGTAATTGTCTTACGTCACCAAAAAAAAAAAGCACTTATTCTTCCTAATTCGTATGTACGTAGCAGTGACAGTTAAAATTCATTTGAAACTTTGTTGATAGCTGCAATATACAATAACGACCACGATTCAAATTAAAACAAAAATCATTCGAAATCTTTCCAAGTGTTGTTTTTTATTTTTCCTTGTTTCAACGTATACCCTTTCGGGTTTCTACGTACGAACCTTCCCAATTCAATTTTTTCCATTTTTCTTCCTATCACTCACCGCACTTCGAAGAGCCAACCTAACGTCCATTACCCCCGCAGATGTCCTGGCTACACTGTATCGCGTTTGCGACGAATGGAATTTTTTTCGATTTAAACATATATTTATATTTAAATAAATCTTCACGACTCTCAGTCAAATTAATCTTAGCCTGCTGCCATTGATTGGAATAGGATCCTCTTTCAGGGACATGTATTTTGCACATCAAAGGGTAACAGAATTGTATCAAACATTTGACGATATATTACGGTTGCATATAAATTTTTGTCAAAACACTCTGTAGAACCGTTTTGTAAACGGAATATATCCAATAATGTTCTCGATATTGGTTGCAAAATGTACGTACAATCGCGATCTGATGCTTCGTTCTATACCTAATACAGTTCAACTTGAGTATATTGCTTGTCAAAAGGGAAACGTATAATCGACATTCATAACCCTCTCTCTATCCCTCAACGCCCTCGATTTCACGTTCATTCCTATGCCTGTATAGTAATCGTCGCTCTTCAATCGCAAATATATCGAATATATATGTCACCGAATAGGTAATAACGACAAGGGTTGATCATGGAAATTCGCTCAACCACCCGATCACTCGGTTCTACCCGTCGGCTAATCCGCAAAATCGGATAATGAGTCGATGTCAAGCGAACGAGATAGTTTCGAATTAAACCACTGCGTTATTACAAGCCTATACTAATGATACAAAGGCACATAATGTTCGACGCAAAATCCACGAGCATATTAATTTATAGATTATGCACGTGGATTAATTATAAACCGAACAAAATTAATTTAAATTGAGAGTCTGTTGGAGTCGATGAAAATTTATTTGCGTTAGTCCTTACGAATTGTTTAAAAAGTTTATTCGAATGTAAAGTATGGTTCGATCCTTCGTTGTACCACTTCTCCCCATCAGTTCCACGTCAAACGGGATCATACAGACTTGATTGATAAAAACTGACCCCTCGGGGGTAGCCAATCTGTAGGGCTGTCAGCAGCAATGTTGGCGAAACGTACATAGAACAATGATTTCTCAAAAATTACTCGGTGGCATAATATTGCCGACTAATTATTTCGCCGAAAATCCGTATGCGAGATGACTCAGAAGTTTTTAACAAATTTAACGCCCTCCGGGGCATTTATACCAATCCTTCAAGTGGAAACTGACCCTCGGTTAGTGTGGTGTCCGATACCAGCTGTACGATTGTTAATTCGCGATTAATTGGAGGGTAAAAACAAAATTCTCGAGAACATTTTACGATTCTGTGCGTTGAGAGGGTTGAAATTATTTTTATTCTACAATTACGGGGCGTTGAATGAAAAGTTTGTACATTGCTTCGTCATCGCTATTGCGAATACACAGAAAGCTTTCTCCATGAGAAAGCCAATATTGAAAAAGTTTTTTGCTCATAGAGAAAAATTTGTGAATGCGCAAACACGGCGAAGAGGCAATATTCCAATGTTAATTAGCACGGTGTTTTTTTTTTCAACTCAAAAACGATCGATTAAGGAGTTATACGCAGTCAGGAGACCGAAAAAGGTGATTTTTCAAGAATTTTTCCTGGAAAGACATTTTAATTTATTAACGTACAAATTTATATACGTATTGTGCTAACTTTTAACTTTATTTTCATAATTTTGATTTGTAAAAATAATGATTTTTAAAGCTGCTATAGCCAACCTCCGGGAGCTCCTCTAAAAAAAAAGGTGTCTGGCGGTGAGCACGATATCTCCGGTTTGGATTATTCAAAATAAAAAAAACCACAAAGATTCTATTAGTGGATAGATAAATCTAGGTATTGATCGAAGGAATAGTCGAAAATTTGATTTTTGACAAAATGGCGGCTCCAAAAAGAAAAAATTCCAATATTCGATCAAAAGTTTTTCGTTGAACGGTTTAACGCGGTAGTCTGGTCTAGAAATTTGAAAAAATCGATTTTTTTTTTTTCATTTTCTTATTCCTTAGACCTTTCTTCATACGCTCCTGAAAACCGTTTATTGATATTTGAAAAATTAGCCGAGAAATAAAAATTTTAAGCAAGCCGCGCGCTCAGGTAGCGCGGTAAGGAAGCAGCTGCGCGGACGGTGTCAAAACTTTGAACGCGTTTGACTCAGAACTATGTTTTTCAAATCGGCGCCCACGATATCTCGATAACTAATGGACCGATCGAGCTCAAATTTTGCACGTACCTTAGGTAGCCTGTTTCTGAGGACTGGTAGCAGAATTGAGTCGAACAATAATTTTGCCGACATTTTATAACTCGTCGAATACCCGAAAATGTATGAAATATCATTAATGAAAGTTGAACAGGCCGCCATTTTGTCAAAAATTTTTTTTAACTACCAATTCTGCTACCAGTGCTCAGAATACTTATACAGATTGAGAATATATATATATATTTTTTTTCAGATGCATACAACATCGTCCAGAGTGGGCGCCGATTGAGGCGGCTTTCGGCGCATCATGTTGCAACAAGGCAAAAAACTACATGAAAATATTTAAAATAATTTTTTTTTTTAATGTACAAGTATTCTCTAAGGATCAATAAATGCACGTGTAAATTTTCATCAAGACAACTTCAACGGTTTAAAAATTATTGCACATTAGAAATGACGTCAAAAATCTCGCTCTACACCAGACTACCCGGTAGGCGGTAGTCTGGTCCAGTGTCCGGTTTTTATTTCTATAAAATAGAAATAATCACCGGAAATATTATTCCTTCGAACGATACCTGAAGAATATATCTGAGAAGATTGTGTCAAAATTGCAGACCGATCGGTCGAGCCGTTTTTGAGAAATCGTGCTCACCGACTTTGAAAACATCGTTTTGAGAAAAACGCGTTCAAAGTTTAGGCCGCCCACTTTGTAACGCGCCGAGCGTCCTTACAAATACGAGGTCTGTTCAGAAAGTATCGCGAATTTTGAATTTCCGCGGACTACGCATATTCGATTTTCGATTTTTTTGTGGCGTTAGGTTGGTACTCATGTCCCTCACTTATGCTGAAAAAATCGGGCATTTTGAATGTTTAGTTAATTGTTGACAGCTGTTTTGGTTAGACGTGTTTTGGCTTGTCTTCGATTTTTGCCTATTCCAAAAAAGCAAATTCCATTGCGATGATTGAGCTTTGGTTTCCACGTCATAACCATAAACCTATGATTCGTCACCAGTTATGACCCTCTGGAGGAAATTTGGGTCGTCGCGGACCGAGTCCCAACAGCTCCTTAGCAATGCGACACTGTTTTTGTTCGAAATTGAGTAATTTTGGCACGAATTTCGCAGCGACCGTCTCATACCCAAATCATTGGTAAAAATCGAATAGCACGAGCCAATCGATATGTTTAGTTCCTCAGCAACTTCTCTAACAGTGATTCGACGATTGGCCAATATTATTTTCTTCACTTCATCAATGTTTTCGTCTGTTGTTGATGTGCTCGGGTGTCCGGAACACATTTCGTTGTTCGCATCTTCTCGGCCCCTCTGAGAACATTTTGTACCACCGATAAACGTTGCTTTGGTCCAAGGTAGCTTCACCATATGCCACAGTCAACATTCGGAATGCGTCCGCGCACTTAATTTTGTTTTTCACACAAAATTTGATACAGATTCTTTGATCCATTTTTTGGAACAGGCAAAAATCGAAGATAAGCCAAAACACGTCTAACCAAAACAGCTGTCAATAATTAACTAAACATTCAAAATGGCCGATTTTTCCAGCATAAGTGAGAGACATGAGTACCAACCTTACGCCACAAAAAAATCGAAAATCGAATAGACGTAGCCCGCGGAAATTCAAAATTCGCGATACTTTTTGAACGGACCTCGTATGCATGTATCTCCAAGAATATTTGCCGGATCGATTTGAAATTTTCAGAGAATATACTCAAATATACGTACATTCCGAAAATGAAATGAAAAAAATTCGATTTTTTTGATATTTCCAACTGCGTATAGCCCCTTAAATGAAAAGTAAAGTAACGAAAGTGAAGTATCGAGTTCATTACGATAAGCGACAAATTCGAGTGTCCCACGGGATCAAAGAAAATGTAAATAAAGAGACTTGTCTTTGATACTTGAATAGCATTTAATTAACCCGATTTAATATTCCTCGAGGAATAATGGAGGCGATATAATCCTTCGAGGATTTGTCATTCTCACCGTGCACTCGTCTAACGTCTCTATATGGATAGCTCGGGGAGGACTCTCATTAGATTATCCCAAATTAGTGAGAGCTTGTTCAAGCACACGTCCGACGGCGTGTAGTTATACATATCGAACTTTCGGAATGAAAAAGGCTCGACCCAGCGTAACATTACGCGTTAAATTTCACGCTTCGCGCCCTTTTGTTCGCCAACGCTCGATATACAAACTCCTTATATAACCGTTTTCCCGAGGGAAGCGCAGCGAGAGAGGCGAGAGAGATTGATTATCCCCTATCGGCTCGTGTGCAGCGAGCACTTCCTCCAACGAATCCTCCACTCTCCATTGGCTTCCATCGCCCACGAGAAACTTGGTCGGGGGTCATGTAATAACGTGGATGCATCGATAACTTGAAAGATCTATATACGCGCTCGAAACATGATCCGAGAAACCCCTCAGAGAGCGGTGTACTGTCTGGTCCCCGTGTGTTTCTATACGTGCATACCCCCTCGAGTTTGTTGGTACAAAAGTCGTTTTTTTTCTATTAAAAAAATCGAATTCTTGGGAGCAGCCAAGGACCAGCGTCTTGACATCTATCGTTCACCTCATTTTTTTTCATCACATTTATCCGCCTCGTGCAGCATACGGAGAGACCTTAAATTTCACCACCTCGACATTATGCCGAGAGATCGTAAATTCTTTCGCCTTTTTTTTTTATCTTCTCATTCTTCGTGACGTTACATTATGCAAAGTGCAATAACGCTCTTTTCACAGGAGCACACAATCCTAAAGGTCGAAGAGGTTTCGTCTCATTTTCTTTTTTTTTTTTGGAATCTCCGCCAACGTCGGTTACTCCACTCGAAGAAGAACAATCACGATCGTTAACGGGATGATATATGTCGTAATAGTTCGTACTATGGAAAATGTCAGGAGCAATCAATACTTGAGGGTTGAAGAGGGTTATTTCACACATACACACACACACACAAACAAAATGGGCAATGAAGACCATCTACTGTTCAACTTTACAAAAATGTCAAAAGCATTACTCGCAGTTTATTATTATTTTTTGTATAGACTCTGTGTATCCAAGATCGTTTGAAGAAAAATAGCAAGAAAAAAATATAATCCGGGGTAGGGTACCGGGATGAAGAATTACCAAGTATATATACATACAGTGTAGCAAAAGAAAGGAGAGGCGTTCTGTCGGCCGCAAAAGGTTAGGCCACCGCATAACTTTGGATTTAATTAAATTTGAACGTTGTTAAAAGGATTAATTAGTATAGTGGGCGCCAGCTCTTTCTCCTTTTTCCTCTCTCACTTTCTCTCTCGCACTAGTAGTACCTCCACGAACGTCGCTCTCAACTGCTGCTGTTCTCCTTAAGAAGGCCAAAGTCAGGACATAATTATTTCGGGGGCCAAGCAGCCGGAGAACTTTTGTGCCGCAAGCTCTGCTGGGAAAAGGGTCGAGCGAGGAGTGAGAGAGCCTGAGAACGGAGTTTGTAATGCGCTACACGCCGTGACGAGACGAGAACTAAAGTGAAAACTCAGTAGGGTGTTCGCTTTCTCCATGGCAAAAGCATTCTTTCTCTCTCAGAGCATTCATCTCTGTCTCTCTTACTGTGCTCACTCTCTCTAGGACGTGTTACTTCATTTCGAGGGTTTGTTACGCTACCCCGAGGACTTCCGTAGTCGTCGCCTGTCAAACTGTTCAAAAATACCCCTTTGAGCAACTGTTTCACCGGGGCGCGAGCCAACCTGAGCGTGTTAACGGAGAACACCACTATGACCCCCTGTTTTTTTTTCACATTTTTCAAGAATTTTTTTTTGTGGGAAAAAAAGGGATATTCGAAAAATTTGTTTGGGCTTTTTTCTTTGTTTATTAATGTATCAAAAAACATTTTTTTCACATTTTTCACGCCTTTGAAATTAACTTTAATTTCAAAGGCGTGCCTATTTTTTTTAAAACAATATTTTTCCAAATCCCTGTGTACTTCTCTTCAAAATATCATATTATTAACGAAAACACTCGGTATTTTTTTTCAGATCGACGTTGAAGAGAGTTCTGCTGCGTGCCGCGGAAATGACAGCACCTGACGCGAGAGCTTCCCCAGCGCCACCATGCGACGTGAAAAATGTGAAAAAAATGTTTTTTGATACATTAATAAACAAGGAACAAAACCCAAAAAAGTTTTTCGAATATCTCTTTTTTTTCCCACAAAAAAAAATTCTTGAAAAATGTGAAAAAAAAACAAGGGGTCACAGTGGTGTTCACCCTTAAGGAGGATGAAGTCATTCGGAAATTTATAAGCTTGAAATGTACTTGAAATGCTTGAAAAATATTTCTATATCTGATGTATAATTCATGTTGCCCATGTGTCAAATATGGTTCCCGGTCTCAAGCTCCTCCCGCTCTATCTTCAGCCGTCGTCGTCGCGAAACCCTCGATTTGTCACTTCCCATTTGCATCGCTTCTGCACACAACAGAACCGAAACACCGGTGTGCAAAAGCGGGAAATAAAAAAAAAAGAAGACAAATTGAGGTTTTGCGCGACGAGACGCGCTTGAGGATATACAAAGTTCGAAGAAGTGACTGGGGAGGTGCGTGGAGTGAAGGCGTCGACCACATGGTGACGCGTTGGTGGAACACGCGAGCGCCAGCTACAGTGAGCGTCCATCAACTACCGGAAGTTGCTTCGGGGATCCTAAAGCGTCGCGAGGCGAGTAAACGACGCGGGACAAGCTCGCTGGAGACGGCTCGAAGGAGGTGAAGATGTTGGAGTTGATGTGGAATAAGAATAAGAAGAAGAACGAGGGATAGGGAAAAAAAAAGAATACGAAAGCGAAGAAGTGAACTGCGGTAGTTGAAGAAGCCGGGCGAGCTTGAACGCGAAGAAAGAAATTGTTGAATTCTCTGTTCCGCATCTCACTCGAGCGGCAGTTTGCGAGAGTCGTCTGTCCCCGGAGGCTCGACAGAGCGTCGACGGCAACCACACAGTTAGAGAGAAAAGCGGGTGGGAGGTTAAGAGCGCAAGAGAGAGAGAGAGAGAGAGAGAGACGGAGAGAGAAAGGGTGAAAGAGGGAAATGCATTTTCAGCGGTGATCGATGTCTCTACTCTTCGCAATTTGAACAATGTCTCTCGCTATGTTGAACCGGGAGCTATATCCCTCGCTCATTCTTGCGAGCATTTCTCCGGTGAAATGAACGTTATATCTACGAGACGAGGGAGTCAGGAAGACCGACGACGAAGGAGCAACGAAAATTTGTGCCGGCTCCTCGGCATTTTCTTATTTACTATTCTAGTCTGGGAGGGCGGGTTAAAACAGACAGATATGGAAGGGCTATGACTCTCCCAGTGTGTATACGGAAAGTTGAGACGAGAGAAGAAAAAATAGTACGGTCGACGAAAGAGAGCGATCTCTCGTTTGGTGTGTTGGTGCTTCCGTTGAAAGAAGTCAACTCGAGCTGAATGAACTCTTTTGCACGTTTTCTTCAATCCGGCCAGACTCTTATCTGTCTTTAAATTGAAATAACAGCGCTATCTGAACGCGAGAAAAATATGTTGTATAACTTTTAAATCGTCCGCTAACCTGCCAATTTTCGAGACGGCGGTGTCATTCACCGTTCTATCTCATCCTAATGTTTTACATTATTCCACGAATGAATCTTGAGCGAGTTAAAAATCGGCGTTACCTCGTTCTACGTTTTATGATCTTGCACGTAGTCGATACGATAGTTATACAGGAAAGAGGATTGCGATCGTCCTCTCGTTGAATTAGTAGTTACCTGGAATAACGTCGGGCACATAAGCTGACTGTTTCACGATTCGCGAAAGACTTTATCGTTTCCATCGACGTAAAAGGAATATAAAAAAAGCCGGCAAGGGAGAGAGAGAGAGAGAGAGAGAAAGAGGCGGAAAGAGAGGCTACGTGCGTCGAATTTAGATACTGCAACGGGAATACTACAGTCGCGGGGTTAATGGATAAATGGCATATATAGCTCGGTGTCGAATGCACGGCGTGAAACTGTGCGCGTCGATTATAGAAAGACAGCACCGCGAAACGATTCCTTTCGGTGTATTTCACGCAAAAAAGTTTTATTCGTTTTCGCGCAATCGAAATTCGTCAGTTGAGTTTGTTGCTAAAAAAAAAAAAATCTACGAATCATTTATATTCAACTTTATATTATTAAATTTAACGGAGACATTGTGTAATTTCTCCAATTCAATTATAAAAAAGATAATGTGAATTTATATATTCAATAAAAGTAAAAAAAATGTTAAGGACTGAATAAATTATGTTTCAATTTGTTGGGAATTTAAATGAGAAACTAAACTAATCGGAAACTTTAGAATTGTGACCGACAGTAGTGAAGGCGCGCTCGATGCGCGGTTTTGGCGTTCTCTCATAAGGAGTATTGGCGGCGGTCAATACTGGGAGAGATGATCGTTTTGCCGTGCGCTAGTTCGCACCTCGAGGTACTGAGTGGAAGGCAGTTTTCACAAATTTCCGACGGTAATACAATTGAAACTCGATAAAATTCAGCCGCCAGTTTCGGTCAGCCTTTGCCAAAGGAACCCGAGCATACTTTCCTCGAATCAATAACTTCACTTCCATCCCCTCGATAATTTACCAATGAATCGTCATTTAAGGTAGTAGTCTGGTAACTTAAGCCGAATTTCATGTCTTTTTTGGAGGGCGTTTTTTTGTAGGAAAATGAAAATGAATCGTTTTGGATATTTAGGATGTTTTTATTCACATATTAAAGATACAAAAAAAAATTTGTTTGGAAAAATTTAATAGTTTATCATTATTATTATTATTGATCGAAGTTGGCACCTCGAAAAAAAGCGCGTGGGTGGCCCCGATGATTTTGGCTCTTGATGTTATCTGAAATCAAAAATTCTTGATAATTCTTAATCTATAGACATGTCATTCTGGTCGGAACTACCGAAGTTAAATTTCATGGATAAATAACAAAATGGCGGACTTTGGAAAAAAAAGTCCATTTATTTTAGCAAAGAAGGGGTTGTGAAATAAAAAGAAATTTAACTTCAGTAGTTCCGACCAGAATGACATGTCTATGAATTATCAAGAATTTTTTATTTCAGATAACATCAAGAGCCAAAATCATCGGGGCCACCCACGCGCTTTTTTTCAAGGTGCCAACTTCGATCAATAATAATAATAATAATAAATTATTAAATTTTTTCAAAATAATTTTTTTTTGTATCCTTAATATGTAAATAAAAACATCCTAAATATCCAAAACGATTCATCTTTATTTTCCTACAAAAAAACGCCCTCCAAAAAAGACATGAAAATCGGCTTAAGTTACCAGACTACTACCTTAAAGAAATGGCAGTAAAAAAAAATTATCCACGATCGATTATGCGTAAAATATGTTGAAATTAATTTTGCATAATTCAATTTAATTTTCAATTAACCATTCGTGCCGTATTACGCGCACGCTATTTCCCTCATGTTTCAGCCAATTCTCCGGATACAAATGGCCCACCGCGGTCCTCGCGCGTGTTTGTTTAGTCCAACGATTGTTGCAAACACTATGGCGGACAAACCTTTATACGAGGGGGGCGGAGAATCGTTCGATCCAGAGCCTGAGCCGTTATATCGGATCGACGATGAAACTCTGTCGAACGTTCTCGCTCTTTGGCAAAACTGAAAGGACATAATTCACGTTACTTTAACGCGGTAAATTTCGTTAGTTACGCCCCTTTGTTTGTCGTACGTCGATACGTATGTACTTTAGCAGTGTTAGCTCGAAAAGCACGTACCGAACTTCTCTCGAATCGGGAAATCCATGGCATCGCGATTCGGGGCTACCCTCGTTTCGAGGGTATATGTTTGTACGCGGAGAATTGAGGACGCGGATATAGTGTGTGTGTGTGTTTGTGTGACTCTCCATACCGGGCATACAGGGCGTTTGCGATTTCGCGCGATTGCAATTGTCGAACGACGTGCATTTCGTGGTATACTCTGTCAAAATTGTACCAGTTATATATACGTACGTACAGGGATAGATGCATATATCGTACATTCATTATCAACTTGGCAAAATTCCTCACATTGGATATCTTGATTTTGACACATTTTTTTTCACAACAGATCTTACCACTTTTAAGGGATCATACGCAGTTGGAAATTTCAAAAAATCAATTTTTTTTTATTGCATTTTCGGAATGTACGTATATTTGAGTATATTCTCTGAAAATTTCAAATCAATCCGGCAAATATTCTTGGAGATACATGCATATTTGTAAGGACGCTCGAAGCGTTACAAAGTAGGCGGCCTAAAGACCGGGGTAGCAGCATGAAACTTTGAACGCATTTTTCTCAAAACGGCGTTTTCAAAGTCGGTGAGCACGATTTCTCAAAAACGGCTCGACCGATCGTTCTGCAATTTTAACACAACCATCTCAGATATATTCTTCAGGTATTGATCGAAGGAATAAGATTTCCGATAATTATTTCTATTTTTTTTAAACAATTCAACGAAAAAATTTTGGTCGAAAATTGGAATTTTTTCTTTTTGGAGCCACCATTTTGTCAAAAATCAAAATTTCGACTATTTCTTCGACCAATACCTAGATTTATCTATCCACTAATAGAATCTTCTTGGTTTTTTTATTTTAAATTATCCAAACCGGAGATATCGTGCTCATCGCCAGACACCTTTTTTTGGAGGACCTTCAGGAGATCGTCTACAGGAGCAGTGTAAATCAATATTTTTGAAAATGAAAAATGCCGATATAAAGTTAAAAGCTACCCCTACATTTATTGATACTTCTTGTATTTGTCAAATAAAATCCCTTTTCACAAAAAAATCATTAAAACAACGACTTTTTTTGGGCTTAAATCGTACGCAAATTAAACAAATTATTTGTCGATCGTTATAATTTCATAAATTTTTTTATCCCCAACGAAAACATCGTTCTCTTTTAAATCGCGAAATTATTCGTTTGTGCTAAAAAATAATTATATTTAGGGAATGTCCTATTGACGATAGTGTAACAGTAAAGAAGTTTGTGGGATATCGTTGAGAAACAATGTCCCTCAATAACATCGATGAAGATTTTGAAGAAAATAAATTTTCGATTTAACAAAATCTACTTTTCTAATCTTTTCCATACGTTTCTCTAAGGAAACTATTTTTTGAGAATTCTCACAATTTTTACGGCGGTACCATTTACGGGTAAGTCAGCCGAATAAAAATTGAAAAAAAAAAAAAAGAAAAAAAAGTGGCTCAAACTTATCGTCATCGCGGCTAATGAATAAAAAATAATGATGATGTATGGAACAATTTTGCGAAAAAATTGCATTTTCAACGTGGTAAAAGATAACAAAATAATGAACGAGATTCAAGATTATTATGATGTTGAAGTTTGGATCGTTCAAATGCAACGAACATAGATCTTTTTACGCCATTAATCCCCCTTAAGATTGGATTAAAGATGACAGAAATCGTTAGAACGTTTGATTAGGGTCTCCTGAGGCACCTGAGCTTAAATGGACAAGAGAAGCACGAGCAATACTGAAAATAAAACATTTTAAAACCTATTTGGGTTGCGTTCCAACGATGCAAACTTCAACATCCTAGATTATTAGAATAAAGATGTTAGTTGTTTTGGCAGAGAGAATGTCGTTGTAAATCGTTTACGAGCAAAAGGATGTAACTGACGCAATTCAACAGGTAATGTGATAGAAGTCAGGTCGTTTTGTTTGCCAGTCGTTCGATTCACATATATATAAACGTTGCAAGCTCGGGATAGCTTTCTCTATGTACATTCGCCTCTTTTTCTCTCCATCTCTTTTTGTCTCTCACTGTCTGTACCTGAGCGTTTGTAGAATCTCTATAGATAGCCGAGTTGGCATTGCCCGAGATGAACGTGGTTCGGAAAACCGTACGACTCTGTGTGTGGCTCTATCGTCTGTTGCCCGAATGCTGCTCTAGCTTTCTCTCTCTTTCCCTCTATCTGTGTGGTGTTAGGTACAGGATCCATTAGCTAATGGCCGTGCCGCATTGGTCTCTGTACTGGGGCATAGTGTAACGCGCCACTAGCCATCTGCCCGAAGTCTCTCGCTTTTGTTAGCCGTTTACTCCGCGCTTTCTGGTCTGTACTTGCACGAATGTATATATAAGCTCTACTCTAGCTGACACATATATATTTATACATCTGTATGTACGTGGCATGTAGCAATTTTACCTACGAGCAAAATGACTTAGTTCCTGTTATTGAAATTTCCATTGCGTTTTTTTTTCGCGAGAAGCGATGTGTAGAAAAAAAAATGTGCGTCGGGAAAACTTGCTTGTATCACCGTGAATAATGAGCTTTAGCGTGCATTAAAGCATCACGCCTGTCGGAAGGACACGAGTCTTTGTCAGTTCGGTAAAAAGGGAACTGGAGCGAGCGAAAGGATGTAGTTACGCCTCAGGAGCAGAAGGGGTTGTAAAAGAGTGGGTGAAAAAAAAACTGATGAAGGGACGTTGCCTTCGAGGCCTTTCCAAAGGGTCTTGGCCTATGTATAAACTTCACACTCGGTGGAGCAACCAGGACAAAATCCTCTGAGCCTCAAAGGAATTTTTCCATTTAATTCATTTGCTCCAAAAGACTTTTACCTCGATGCATTCAATTTCTTTCTCGGTTGCTCCAACTTCCCCGCCGGCGAGAAAAATTATTATTATCTTCTCAATTTCACGCTATCTTTCATTAATCATACCCCTGAAGGTAACGGTGTAAGGGCACCGTTTGATCAAGTATTTAAAGCGATGGTATTTGTTAATAAAGATAAAATAATGTAGCGAATCCTTTAGGGTATCAGAGGGACTCTCGAAGAAGACTCTTGGCGAACGTAAATGGCATACAGCGGCACAGGGACTTCAACGGTTGGAGTTTAATATTTTTAAGCTCCCAAAAGGGTTGAATTAAATTTTGTTATATTTATTCAACCGCTCGCGAACACTCTGGTTCTTCGCGTATTTTTCTGCTCGCTCAAGTTTGCTCACCGAGTTTGTAGGGTAAATTATTCGGGAAGTAAAAGATTGAAATAAAAAAAGAAGTAATTTTTATGCGGCAACAGTCGTGGAAGGGATCGCCGAGACGAGAGAATCGTTCGTGTGCGTTGCATAATTGCAAACGGTTATTTACACCCTCGCCAATTCAATTACGATCACATTATTTCCGAACGATATGTAATACAATTATATATTTTAATAATTAACACATTTGTACAATATGTTCGACGATAAAATTCTCCGTACGGCTCAATGAGAACAATGGCTCTGATGGAAATACATTTTTTAATGAAGCAATTACGAATAATCATTGTGGAAAAAATCGTAATTATAATAGGTCGAATGACTGTGCGAACGATTGGAAATAAATATTCGTTCATAATAAATCGAAATATTTTTACACTCATATTATTCAAAGTAGAATTTCGCAAAATTATTATTCAATGATTTTTCACTAAACCGATACTGCGATAATGCACTATTTCAATTATAATTATTCGTTGCTCGAGCGCGTGCTTTGTTGTCTACGGACGAGTTGGAGCGACACCTGCGAAAGTAGAAGCGAACGAAAAAGCAGAAAAGGAGAGTACGCGATTGGACAATCGACTTTACTATCGACGAACAGCATAAAGCAAACGAGAACAAACGAAGATCGAGTGGCAGAAGTGTAAAGAAAAAGAAAAAAACATAGAGGAAAGACCGAGAATCAACGGAGAAACGAGAGCGGGAAAAGTGGAGGAAGAAGGGAAAAAAAAAAAAATTCCGAGAAATTTTGCAGAAAAGACTCTGCAGCTATCCGAGAGTTCCACCGGGCGGGGCGCGGGGTCGAGTTTGAGTGGAAAGGCCTCGAGAATTCTGTGAAGCGAAAGTTAAGCCCTTTGACGCGTACTCTCGACCAGCTTTAAAAAATGTACCGCCCCCTCCGCCCTGGTATTATTAAAGTTGTATATAATACACGTCTGTACGCCACTCGAAGGTTCGTGAAAAAAAAGAAAAAAAATGTCTTCGATTCTTTCACGACATTTCGTCCTCCTGAGGACACATAACGTGTATCGTCTCGATGGGATCGAAAAGACGTATGGGGAGAAAAAATAATTAATAAACCAAACTTTGGCAAACTTCTTCGAATTTCTCTTCTTCACGATAAACTCTCGTTACTTTACGTCAGTGAAAAAAAAATCGTACTTAAAGAGTTATACGCAGTCAGGAGAACGGAAATAGGCGATTTTTCAAGAATTTTTCCTGGAAAGACATTTTAATTTATTAACGTAAAAATTCAAATACGCATTGTGGTGACTTTAAACTTTATTTTCATATTTTTTATTTGTAAAAATAATGATTTTTAAAGCTGCTATAGCCGATCTCCGGGAGCTCCTCTAAAAAAAAGGTGTCTGGCGGTGAGCACGATATCTCCGGTTTGGTTTATCGAAAATAAAAAAACCAAAAAGATTTTATTCGTGGATAGATGAATCTAGGTATTGATCGAAGGAATAATCGAAATTTTGATTTTTGACAAAATGACAGCTCTAAAAAGACAAAATTCCAATTTTCGACCAAAATTTTTTCGTTGAATTGTTTAAAAAAAATAGAAATAATTATCGCAAATCTTATTCCTTCGATCGATACCTGAAGAATATATCTGAGAAGGTTGTATTAAAATTGCAGACCGATCGGTTGAGCCGTTTTTGAGAAATCGTGCTCAACGAATTTGAAAACACCGGTCTGAGAAAAACGCGTTCAAAGTTTAGGCCGTCTACTTTGTATCGCTCCGAGCATCCTTACAAATATGCACGTATCTCCAAGAATATTTACCGGATCGATTTGAATTTTTCAGAGAAAATACCCAATTATACGAGGTCTGTTCAAAAAGTGTCGCGAATTTTGAATTTCCGCGGGCTACGTATATTCGATTTTCGATTTTTTTGTGGCGTTAGGTTGGTACTCATGTCTCTCACTTATGCTGAAAAAATCGTCCATTTTGAATGTTTTGTTAATTGTTGACAGCTGTTTTGGTTAGACGTGTTTTGGCTTGTCTTCGATTTTTGCCTATTCCAAAAAATGGATCAAATAATCTGTATCAAATTTTGTGTGAAAAACAAAATTAAGTGCGCGGACGCATTCCGAATGTTGACTGCGGCATATGGTGAAGCTACCTCGGACCAAAGCAACGTTTATCGGTGGTACAAAATGTTCTCAGAGGGCCGAGAAGATGCGAACAACGAAATGCATTCCGGACGCCCGAGCCCATCAACAACAGACGAAAGCATTGATGAAATGATGGAAATAATATTGGCCAATCGTCGAATCACCGTTAGAGAAGTTGCTGAGGAACTAAACATATCGATTGGCTCGTGCTATTCGATTTTTACCAATGATTTGGGCATGAGACGGGTCGCCGCGAAATTCGTGCCAAAATTGCTCAATTTCGAACAAAAACAGTGTCGCGTTAACATTGCTAAGGAGCTGTTGGACTCGGTCCGCGACGACCCAAATTTGCTCCAGAGCGTCATAACTGGTGACGATTCATGGGTTTATGGTTATGACGTGAAAACCAAAGCTCAATCATCGCAATGGAAGCTGCTTTTTTGGAATAGGTAAAAATCGAAGACAAGCCAAAACACGTCTAACCAAAACAGCTGTCAATAATTTACTAAACATTCAAAATGGTCGATTTTTTTTAGCATAAGTGAGGGACACGAGTGCCAACCTAACGCCACAAAAAAATCGAAAATCGAATATACGTAGTCCGTGGAAATTCAAAATTCGCGATACTTTTTTAACAGACCTCGTATGTACATTCCATAAAATGACATTTAAAAAAATCGATGTTTTGAAATTTCCAACTGCGTATGACCCCTTAACAATTGTGTGATATGAATGGAGTTAGCGTCGAGTACCTGGATAAGTATCCGTACGATCGCTACTGGAATTGGAAATCAATGAAGACGAGGCTGATGAGCAGGGATGAAAATGATTCGAAAGAAGAATATTTCCTAATGATGTACTATTGTAATGATTATGAATAAATAGCTTAAAATAATAAATAATTCATTATTGTTTCATCAAAGTAATTGTGTTTAGAAAAAAAAAAAAGAAAATTTTTCTTCAGTGTTTCGCTAAGTCGGTAAAACATCGAGCGTATTGCAGTGTCACTGATAACACATATCTATATAGGATCTCCGTGTCTATCGTCCGCTATGAAATTCCGTTCTATCGTGTTCTCGACGTTGGTAAAAAGTATGAAAAATAAAATAAAGCATCGTCACTGTACGAGTGCATTATTGAACTCAAGGATCGGAGACTTTGTACCGGGAAAGTACACGAAAAGGCAATTCCGCATAAACGCCAATATATTGGAACACTCTTTCTCTCCCTTTTTTTTCCCCTCTACACAAAGGTGCATACATATACCGAGCATTGTCAGATCAAAAGCACGAGAATACAGGAGAAGAGTAAGTCGTCGCGTCGTTATATGTGGCACACATAGGCCGCGAGTGTGGGAGGCATCCTCACCCTTGTATATCGTGCACTGTAACGCGGAGAGTCCGGCAATGGAAAACAATGAAAAGCAAATACGAGCAATGAAAAAACCACGAGAGTTCCACTCGTTCGCTCAAAAGGATGAAAAACTCCCTTCCTCCCTCTCGCCCTTTCCTCGCGATAGAGGACCCTGTGCGCGTTAGAGTTACAAAGGGTTCTTCCCGAAACGGAAAGAGTGTACATCGAACGAACATATCGAGTTCAAAGCGAAATACCGGTGCATGATTGTGTTTGGGGTATTTAAAAAAAAAAAAAATTGCGTTCGGGTTTCGCGATTCCATCCACCCCTCTGAAACCAGGTTCGTTCTCCAGCAACGAACGATTTATCCAACAACACTCCTCCTCCCTTCTCCAACCGGTGAGTTCACGCACGTCGACGATCAACTTTGTACGTCACACACGCTTTACCGAGAGATGGGCGATGTTATTCCCGGGAAATCGAGGGCGAAACGAGATTTTTATTGCATAAAAAAAAGAAGAACAATACAAAAAAAATCGATTATATCTTCAAGTCGCGGACGAGCGAGTATTCATTGTTTGAGCTCACTGTTATATGCATACGTAAAATATATATCAATATGCCGGGGGATGCGGTTTTGTGCTCGATGAGAGAATGATGACCGACAATTTATCACTCCATGGACACCAAAGTGATTTTATTTTTCGTGCTCTTCTATCGGACATGAGCAACGTTCGAACGAGAAAGGGCCGCGGATAATGATTTTTCGACAAAATTGTTTTAAAAAAAAATATCAATTAATACATTGTTGCGGAATCATCAATGATAATTTATAATCATTTAAAAATTAATTTGTCAAATGTATAGAAATAAAAAAAACAGCATGTACAATTTTTTCCAATTTGAACAAACGAATTTTTCCGATTATTTCATTCGACATAATATTAACGAACGGTACTTCCGTAGAATCGACTTGAACATTTGGTGAAATTTAACGAAAATTTAACAAATTTAAACGAATTATACGAGGTTAATTGTAAAAAAAATTACTGTTAAAAAAATATCGCGAACTTTGAATTTCCGCGGGCTACGTATATTCGATTTTCGATTTTTTTGTGGCGTTAACGCGGTAGTCTGGTCTAGAAATTTGAAAAAATCGATATTTTTTTTTTTTTTTCATTTTCTTATTCCTTAGACCTTTCTTCATACGCTCCTGAAAACCGTTTATTGATATTTCAAAAATTAGCCGAGAAATAAAAATTCTAAGGTAGCGCGGCGCGCACGCGACGGTGTCAAAACTTTGAACGCGTTTATCTCAGAACTATGTTTTTCAAATCGGCGCCCACGATATCTCGATAACTAATGGACCGATCGAGCTCAAATTTTGCACGTACCTTAGGTAGCCTGTTTCTGAGGACTGGTAGCAGAATTGAGTCGAACAATAATTTTGCCGATATTTTATTACTCGTCGAATACCCGAAAATGTATGAAATATCATTAATGAAAGTTCAACAGGCCGCCATTTTGTCAAAAAATTTTTTTAAGCACTAATTCTGCTACCAGTGCTCAAAATACTCATACAGATTGAGAATATATATATATTTTTTTTTCAGATGCATACAACATCGTCCAGAGTGGGCGCCGATTTCGGCGCACCATGTTGCAACAAGGCAAAAACTACATGAAAATATTTAAAATAATTTTTTTTTTAAATGTACAAGTATTCTCTAAGGATCAATAAATGCACGTGTAAATTTTCATCAAGACAACTTCAACGGTTTAAACGTTATTGCACATTAGAAATAACGTCAAAAATCTCGCTCTAGACCAGACTACCGCTTTAAGTTGGTACTCATGTCCCTCACTTATGCTGAAAAAATCAGCCATTTTGAATGTTTGAATTGTTGATAGCTGTTTTGGTTAGACGTGTTTTGGCTTGTCTTCGATTTTTGCCTATTTCAAAAACGCAGCTTCCATTGCGATGATTGAGCTTTGGTTTCCACGTCATAAACATAAACCCATGATTCGTCACCAGTTATGACCCTCTGGAGGGAATATGGGTCGTCGCGGACCGAGTCCAACAGCTCCTTAGCAATGTTAACGCGACACTGTTTTTGTACGAAATTGAGCAATTTTGGCACGAATTTCGCGGCGACCCGTCTCATGCCCAAGTCATTGGTAAAAATCGAACAGCACGAGCCAATCGATATGTTTAGTTCCTCAGCAATTTCTCTAACGGTGATTCGACGATTGGCCAATATTATTTTCTTCACTTCGTCAATGTTTTCGTCTGTTGTTGATGTGCTCGGGCGGCCGGAACGCATTTCGTTGTTCGCATCTTCTAGGCCCTCTGAGAACATTTTGTACCACCGATAAACGTTGCTTTGGTTCAAGGTAGCTTTACCATATGCCACAGTCAACATTCGGAATGCGTCCGCGCACTTGATTTTGTTTTTCACACAAAATTTGACAGATTCTTTGATCCATTTTTTGGAATAGGCAAAAATCGAAGACAAGCCAAAACACGTCTGACCAAAACAGCTGTCAACAATTAACTAAACATTCAAAGCGGCCGATTTTTTCAGCATAAGTGAGGGACATGAATACCAATCTAACGCCACAAAAATAAATCTTAAATCGAATATACGTAGCCCGCAGAAATTCAAAATTCGCGATACTTTTTGAACAGACCTCGTATATAACAATACTGATTTTGCAATATTGGCAAAATGCGCTTTATTTGCACGAAAAAAAAAAATCGTATTTTCAATACCGCTATGTGAAAAATGTTCCATAACATCGGGAAATTACATTTAGAAAAAAATAACCGGACGGATGTGTGTGTGTGTATGTTTGGTTGCAAAGGGGATGAATAGCACGTGCATGTATCGCTCAACATCTCCGGCAAACAATATCATCCCGAACGAGACATTTCGATATTACATCTCTTTCGCAAACATATACATACAGATATATATGTGCCGCAGTGTGTGTGTGGAAATATTCACGATTGAATTTACAAACATATTGCTGAGATACGCGAGAATGCCACACGTGCAACGGAGTTCGAACGCGCGGCTCAGGACCAAATAGCCCTCCGGCAGAGAAACATCTCTGTATGTCTGTGCAAAGCGATAGGTAACGTAAAGTATATACGTGCGGAACAACTGCTACTAGATGAAATTCGATTTCCATGTTATGTAGACATTACTTTCGATATACTTGTTTCATCGCTAACGAAAGTGAGTCTCTGGAAAGAACGTCACATTTACATGGGAATTGCGTAAAATATTATTCACTTTAATCTTGTTTTTTTTTTTCGAACAAACGGAGCAACGAAAAGAAAAAAATTGAAATTTCCTTATTTGCTTCTTTATCATTTGTTCGACCTTCGAAAATTGTCTTCTACGAGGAAGAGGCTTTTGCGATCAATGTTCAATTAATCTGAAATAAGTGCAATGTCATTTTTTCACGTTCTCGTTAATTTTCCAATCGTTGAAAAAGAAAAGAAAAACCGTTTTTTTTTTTCATCATGCGGAATTAGCCACGACATTCAACGGTGTTATTTAGATTGGGACAATGGAGAATGAAAAACGTAATAATAATAAATGTTTCGCGTAAAATTCTAACGACGGTAAATATAATTTACCGATGATTTACGGTCAGATATATGTCAATAAGACAAGGGCAACACCTCTACCAAACGCACATAATAAAAGCAGGTGTCCCTCAGAGAAAGGTCCTTGGCCGAATCCTATACAGTATATTCACAGCTGACCAACTAAGGCCAACACAACGGTGGCAACCTTCGCAGACGACACTGCAATCCTAGCAGCGCACTCAAATCCTGCCACTGCATCATCGAATCTACAACAACATCTCGACCACATCCAAAACTGGCTAGACCAGTGGAGAATTAAAACGAGTGTAACAAAATCAGTGCACATTACTTTCGTCACGAGGAGGGGGGATCGTCCTACCTGTCTCACTCAACGGTCATAACCTGCCAACAGCAGCTAGCGTCAAATACCTAGGAATGCACCTCGATCGCCGACTGATCTGGGCAAAGTACATAAAAACCAAAAGAAAAGAAACCGATTTGAAAATTAAAAAAATGTACTGGTTCATAAGGAAAGGCTCTAAACTATCAATGGAAAACAAACTACTCATATACAAAACAGTACTAAAAACCTGTATGGACTTATGGTATCCAGCTCTGGGGAATAGCCTGCTGCTCGAACATCGAAATACCACAAAGGCTACAATCTAAAACTCATCGAGTCATAGCCAATGCACCATGGTATATCTCGAATGCGAAACTGCACAGAGACCTCGAGATACGGACGATCGAAGAAGAAATAACAAACCACAGCACAAAATACGCCACGAGAATCAACAACCACCCAAATCACCTTGCGGCGAACTTACTCCAAGAAGAGGAAATAAGGAGGAGAATAAAAAGACACAAACCGAAAAACCTAAGTGTAAGATTCTAAAACGGAACTAACAACAATAGTACAATCAATAGGGAATATTGTGGCACATTAAAAATAAACGACATTTAAAAAAAAATTAGGTTCAGTATCACGTACTGAATGTAAATAAACAAAATCCTTACAAATTAAGGGAGCGCAAGTGCCGCCATTTTGAGGAAAACCATATTGGCCAATATCTCCGTTACCGTGCACTTTAGGCCAAAAATGGTAATAACCTTTCTTGTAGATAATTGAATTTCCCATCTTTTTTTTCTAAATAATTTTTTTTGTATCACTTACCGTTTACGACCTATACGACTGTTAAAATCTATTTATTCACTTTTTGACCTGTATCTCTCCTAATAATTGTTTGAACAATAAAATGTTAATAACTTATCTTTTAAATCCATAAATTTCCCACACCTCTTTTTTATAACTTTTTTGTCTAAAGTCAATATTCTCAAAGTTAAAACGCGTTTTTATTAGTTTGAGAATATTAATTTTAGACAAAGAAGTTTTAAATAAAAGTTGTGGAAAATGTATGGATTTACAAGATAAGTTATTAGCTTTTTATTGTTTAAACAATTATTAGGAGAGATGCAGGTCAAAAAGTGAATAAATAAATTTTAACAGCCGTATAAGTCGTAAACGGTGACTGATACAAAAAAAATTATTTAGAAAAAAAGATGGGAAATTCAATTATCTACAAGAAAGGTTATTACCATTATTGTCCTAAAGTGCACGGTAACGAAGATATTGGCCAATACGGTTTTCCTCAGAAAGGCGGCACTTGCGCTCTCTTAATTTCTAAGGATTTTGTTTATTTACATTCAGTAAGTGGTACTGAACCTTATTAAAAAAAAATTGTCACTTATTTTTAGTGCATTGTGGACAAGAGTAACGGGTTCCCTATTTATTGTACTACAAATCGTTAAAAGCTAAGGATCCGACATCAATGGATGCCAACTTGGTTCATGCAAAAGTCAATACACCCAATAAAATTGCTGAATGTTTAAAATAATAACAAATTGCAATTAACAAATTATACAATTAAAAAAAAATATGTCAATACGGCAATTACTGTACGAAAACCGCATTCCTCAATAAATGATCGCTACTAAATCTCATTATTAATAACCATCTCTGACGTTTCTTTCTCTCTCTCCTCTCATTCTCGTCCTTCCCTTATGCACCGCGTCACGTTCACATTTTCTCGTTTCATTCCCAATTGTAATTTGCCGGATTACCCGGCAATATAACGTCGCGGATGGTTATTGGTTTTTCGAACAAAGCCAAAGTGAGCGAGAGAGAGAAATAAAAGAAAACGCTTTTCTCGATACACAGAAGGCTTCGTTGGAAGGGCCCGTTGGATCTCTCGCCTGGTAAATTTATAGTACACACGTACAACATTCGCAGTAGCGATATACGTCTGTACGAAGGTTTGCGAAGTAAAAAGAGACTCGGAGAAGTCTCTCTCGTTTATACGGGGAGAGAGTCACTTGCCGTCTCGAATCGATTATGGACTCTCGTACATGACTATATACCATTAAACCGTAAGAGAATAAATGGGCATACGTGAAATACACTTTAACACGAAAAGTACGGTGATTTCCGTCCTTTTGTTTGCCAGCGGTCGATATACCTATTTCTTTCATTTCATTCGTGTATATATTCTTATTAATGATGTTGAAGTTTGCATCGTTGGAACGCAACGAAAATAGGTTTTTCCAATTTTCATTTCCGGTATTGCTCAGGTTTCTCTTGCCCATTCAGGTCCAGGTCTTTAAAGGAGACCCTAGAAGAACGTTTTAACGATTTTTGTCTACGAAAATTCAACCTCGAGGGGAATGAATGTTATAAAAAAATATATTTTCGTTGCATTCCAACGATGCAAACTTCAACATCATTCTTATTACGATTTATCGCAAACATAATTATACCTAGAATGTACATAAAATAATGAATAATAATATACGAAAAAAAAAAAAACTAATGCGTGGGGTAAAAGAAATGAAAATAAAAAAATATCAGTCACTGATACCCTCGTCGTCTCGTTTCAAACGTCATCCCAGAGGCAGCAATCGTTTCAACAGCAAAATAACGCGCGCACAACCGCATGTGTACTATCGTCGCGCATCACAGTAGTATCTCATATCGTTTCTCCTTCGCTATGTATAGACGAGTAAACGCGCTATTCTCGATCTTATCGAGTTATCGTCGTCTCTCGTACCTGCTACGCGATCCAATAAATCCGCGAACGACGATA
Organism: Oxytorus armatus; assembly: GCA_958009045.1. Lineage (NCBI taxonomy): Eukaryota > Metazoa > Arthropoda > Insecta > Hymenoptera > Ichneumonidae > Oxytorus > Oxytorus armatus. Next base: position 7,653,660 of record OY253753.1, read on the forward strand.
GAGCCCTTTCATCGCGAGTCGCGATCCCGAGATTTATTATGGAATTAATATTATCCGCTTTCGACGAAAAATACCACGTATATCGATGGAGATGGAGTATCATATATAAGGGAAAATATATGAAGGTCTATATATTTTTTGGTATTATTATTGTTGTTATTATTATTTATATATAACGGACTCGGCTTTGTCAAGATTTTTCGTATATTCATAATATATATAATACATAGGGAAAAAATGTATTAGCGAAATAAAATTTGATATATTTTACGAAATCTTTTAGTTCACTTTACAAGCACAACGTATTTTACTTTGCATTTATTGTAAAGAGATTGTTTATTGTCAAGAAGAATGGCCTATGACCCGATGTTCAATGTACTCGATGAATTTATAATCTCAATTTTGTCTCTACAAATATATTTATATATAAATGTACATATATACTAGGGGGCCTCTGCCCCCGTGCCCGCTGCCCCTCCCCTACCCCCTGGGGCCCCGACCACCACTTGATCCCGCGCGCCGCCGCCGCGTACAAGAGTTGGGGAGGGCGAGAGGGGTTGAACGGTAGGGGGGGGGCAGGGGGTAGAGCTCCGTAGTATATACAGTGGGTCAAAAAAGTATTCATACACCTTGTTTTTTTGCGATAACTTTATAGACATAAGTGATATGCAAAGAAAGCCAATTTTAATTAATAGTACATCAGGTGCAGAGATAAACTGCAAATGGAGAATTTTTTCCCAGGAATAATAGAAGAATTATGCCAAAAAAACGAAAATTTTCGGGCAAAAAAAGTATTCATCCACTTACGATTATAGTGAAAACCTACATCATCATAGTTGTTAATTATAACTAATATTTCGTGTGCATCCCTTTTCCTTCAATTATCGCCTCGAGTCTCTTAGGCATGGATTCTACTAGCTTTTGCGTTGTTTCTTTTGCTATTTTCGTCCATTCTTCTAAAAGCACTCTTTGGAGATCGGATTTGTTTGTTATTTTTCTTTTTCTAATTTCTACATCCACCAAGTGCCAGAAATTTTCAATAGGATTGATGTCCGGAGATTGTCGTGGTGTAATCAATTGTTTGCGGACATTATAGAGTAACCATTCCCTCGTTTTCATGGCAGTATGTTTCGGGTCGTTATCTTGTTGGATGTAGAAATTTCCATCCAGGCCCATTTTATCTACACTTGCTTTCAAATTGCTGCGCAACACGTCGATATGCTTCTGGACATTCGTTGTACCATCTATAAAAGCCAGATTACCAACGCCATAATATCCCATACAGCCCCAAACCATGACGCTTCCTCCGCTGTGCTTTACAGTCGGTATTAAATTTTTCTGGTGGAGCTCGGTATTTGGTTTCCGCCAGACGAATTTTTTTCCATCGGACCCGAAGATGTTAAACTTCGATTCATCCGAGAATACGACACGTTTCCAAAATTCTCTAGATTTTTTTACGTAGGTTTTTGCGAAACCTAAACGTTTTTCTCGACTCATATTATTAGTTAATGGTTTTTTGCGGGCAGTTCTGCCGAATCGTCTGGGGACACACGCTCTTCCCCGATGTTGACGCGACATCATTCGCTAAACTGCGAGCACTTGTGAACGGTTTTTTTGTAGCCTCTGTAACAATACTCCGACGCTCTCGTACCGTTAGTATTCTCGGTCGACCGGTTCGTGGCTTATTTTCTGTGCTGTTTGTTCTTTCGTTTTTTTTTTATTATATATTGCACTCTTGCGAAACTTAGATTTAGTTCTTTACTAATTTTTCGATAATTTTCACGGCGTTTCCAAACAAAAATCACTCAATCTCGCATGGATATTGATATTTCGCTTTTCTTTGCCATCATGTCTGTTCAGAGCGTGAAGATCTACTACCGCATGGAAAAGGTCAAAACCATTGTGTAAACGAAGACTTGTTTACATTGTACGCAGAGGTCAGACCGTCCGTGAGTGAATATCGAGGTTTAGCAGCTCAACCGTAAGTGTACGATTACTTTTTCGGACCGAAATTTTTCGTTTTTTTTGCATAATTCTTCTATTATTCCTGGGAAAAAATTCTCTATTTGCAGTTTATCTCTGTACCTGATGTACTATGAAATAAAATTGGCTTTCTTTGCGTATCGCTTATGTCTATAAAGTTATCGCACAAAAATAAGGTGTATGAATACTTTTTTGACCTACTGTATATATGTATATTCATTCTTTTCTCTAGCACATGGGAGAGAATTCAACGAGGGTTTTCTGTCTACCGTGCAGATTTATTATCTTTATTCAATTCCCCCCCCCCCCCCCCCCCGTCAAGTGCCAACTTCGTCTCCCTTTTCTTCACTTATACAGAGACTTTTCTATATTTATATATACGTGTGTATGGCTCTCCTTATAATTCTAGATGAAATATGCGAGAGCGCGGAAGTAGGAACGCCGCCCCCGACAAATGTCGAAGCAACCGGTAGAGAAGAGTTGAAAATTAGAGATAATGAATTTTCATACGATTGAAAGAACACAGTGGGCCGAAGAGCCTAAAGAAGCAAAACGGACAAAGTTTCTTTTATATACTATATATATATATATATATATGTATATATATTTCGTAGAAACTCTTAGTTGTCGATCAGTTTATCATCGCTCCAGTTAAATATGAAGCGAAGCTCTTGTCGTTTAATATTTAAGAAACTCTTTCAACGACTATATAAAGCGTTCATTCGATTTATCAAATGCCAGATACGATTCACGACGACGTGAATAAAACACATAAAATCTTCACGACAAGCGTAACGTTGTCAAAATAAATACATAAATTCTTTTCTTATTTTAGTTCAGTAATTCGATACGGAGGGTTCCATCGTGACGACTCCATTAGTGCGTCATTTAATTTTTCAACTGTGCACGCTCTAAAAACTTTACGTTGCGGCAATTACAGAGAGAGAGAGAGAGAGAGAGAGAGAGAAAGAGCGATTGTGAGCAAGGGGACGGTGAGTCGAGAAGATAATCCGAGAAAAATTGAGTTATCTTTATTGAATGTTAGTTCGAAAATTTTGCTCTTTAAAATTCGACTTTGTTTTTTCATCGATTCACCTGGAAATGCTGGCACAATTATTTTCAACGATAAAACGGAGGATAAACGATTGAACTTTCAGGCGGTGACGTTGTCACGAAATGCCCCGTATATATATCGAGAATCGAGCGTGACATAAATATGTAACGTAGCGCGGTTGGCGTGGCGACCGTATAAAATATGCAAGCTGAATTATCATCGAGTGAACCGGTGGGACAAAAACACAGCATCCAATCTTTCTCCCGCGGGAACTCTCTCCCTATTCTCCGGGCGTCGAGACGCCAACTGGCGAAGACGACGCTTGACCGCAACCCCAGTAGGAGGCGAAATAAGAAGAGGCCGAGATGTAATTCCAAAAAAAAAAAAAAACTTAACACGAACAAGAGGAGAAGAAGGAGATATGAGAGAAACGAGAAAAAAATCTGTTTTGGGGCCCCCGAGGCGCCGCAGCATAACTCTCTTGCGCCGGTTGGACGGGCGTCCGTCCGTCGGACAGGGCGAGAGAATCCCCTTTTCACACACAGAGAACCTTTCTTTCGTGCTGAGAGAACAACAACAAAAAACGGTGGAAGAAAAATTTTTCGTGCGCTACACATTAGTCGCGAGAAATGCCCTGAGACCACGAAATATATTTAGCTCCGGTGGATTATTGCAGGAGGTTTGGCGCCCTTTCATTTATGGAAAAATCAAAAGAACAACGAAAATCTGTAAATTGATTTGTATAAAATTTGTAAACGATCGTGGCTCAATGAGCCAAGTTTCATAGTAAAGCTCGAATGATCACGAAGAGAATAATCATAGAGCGAAAACGCAAACACTTCCGGAATGCAAAATCACAGTCATTTTAGTAAACACACTTTTTTTTTCAACCTGACAGCAAAAGGAAAAAATTGATCTTTGGAATATCTTTAAGGATCTTACGGAGATATTTTTTTTACCCGTTGGTTACAGCGTCACGATTATAGCGGAAATTTGTACGAATAAAGATAAGGATATTTCCATTTACAAAATTTGTAAATGATCGTAGCTCAATGAGCCAAGTTTCATGGTAAAGCTCGAATGATCACGAAGAGAATAATCATAGAGCGAAAACGCAAACACTTCCGGAATGCAAAATCACAGTCATTTTAGTAACCACACTTTTTTTTTCAACCTGACATCAAAAGAAAAAAATTGAACTTTGGAATATCTTTAAGGATCTTACGGAGATAATTTTTTTTACCCGTTGGTTACAGTGTCACAATTATAGCGGAAATTTGTACGAATAAAGATAAGGATATTTCCATTCTGCTATGTTGGGAGGGAGGGGGATGAGTGTCATGAAGTGCAAACCATAAAAAAACGATTGTGCTTCTCGCCAGTTTGGAATGTTCGCGAAAACGAGAACCCCAGAGACGCTTGAATCGTGTATATGGGAGTGAGATAAGAATGTTCGTACGCTTCTTGGTGCCTGTACCGATCCCCCTACTTTCTCATTGAGCCGTTTAAGCAGCCAAGTGGCTGTACGAGCTTTTTCTCTCGTTCCTCGATTTGTACGGCATATATATATTTCGCGTCCTCGCCTAAGAAGCATAAGTCCCTTAGCCCACGTGTTATTACGCCTTAGATTGTTGAGATTGAGCCCTTTTTCACTTTAGCACTTCGATATATCTTATTTTTCGTCTCCCTGGTCTATTTTTCTTTCGTCTTGGCGCCTCGACGACCGAGTAAGTTACGACGTGGCAGACATTCATTGTCGTTCCGTCTATCTTTACAAATTGTCTCTTGTCAACCAATTCCGCAGTTATTGACCGAGGTTAGTGATGACGAAATGATAGAGGGAGAGAGAGAAATCAACGACGGTACTTAAGGCGGGAAATAGGGTTAGACGGTTCAAAAATTCGATTTTTTTTAAATTTCATAAATTGTTAGTAAAACTATTGAAAAATATGTTTCTAAAATTTGAAATGAACATTTCGACTCGTTCTATTGTTATAAGCCATTAAAGTGAGTAGCTCTAATTCAGGCCCCGAGCGCGCCACGTGTTACAAACGCGGTTTTCTGAAAACGACTTTTTTTAAACTTGCGGACACGCTAGTTTGAAAAGGTTTCAACCAATCGTTTCGAAAATTGGCAGTTACTTTCTTCATAGTATTGCGTTCGATATGAACCTAAAATCGGAATATTATCATTATTCAAAATAATTTTTTTTTGTATATAAAGTTGAATAAAATGGCGAAAAGTCATGCTTTTTTGTTTTGACCCCTGTAAAAAATTCAATTTTCTATTTTTTTGATAGCGTTTAGGTTCATATAGAAGAGAGACATATAATAAAAGTAAATTCCAACCTCGTTTGATTTCAGATGAAAATTGCGGCTTCCAGAATGTACGCAAAATGCTGAGTCTTTTTTATTTTATAGTATACTAGCTGACTCGACAGACGTTGTCCTGTCTGAGCTATGAATATTCAATTCTAACTGGAATAAATAATTTTAAAAAAATCATTCAAAAAACATAGTGTTTATTGTAACTGAAAATAAAAAATTGACTCCCTTAGTGTTTCCGTATAACCATGTATACCACGTGTTAGTCTATCAAAACTTACCAAAAACCGATATTAAATTAAACTTTTAATATAAAGCGAGATTGCGGTGAACTAACTACGATGAACAAACAGTTCTCAAAAAGCTCACTCAACAAACTCAAAACTGGATAAACGTTGAAATCGAATGGACTGTGCACTAAGAAATGAATAAATGAATTTTTTGATCGATAGATGCCGACCGATGCATCTATTAAATCACATTTGCTTCGCGCGAAGGTTAAATAGTCGTTAAGTTTTCTGAAATTTTCCAATTTTCTGCGCAATTTTCTTAATTTTTCTTTCCGTAAGAACCTTCTACGAAGTATTAGAAAACTTAAAAAAAAAGATGAATGAAATCAGTAAAGTCGTTCTCAAGTTATGGCGTAACCAAGGGAAATAGGGATTCATTTATATATATATATAGATTTTCTTAACGGGGGGGTAGGGTTTTAAAGGCGAAAAAAAAGCATATTTTTATGATTTTTTTGCGGCGACATGAGTGATATAATTTTATTAAATAGAATTACATATTATTGTACAACTATTGAAGTATCTCAGAAAAAATTTTCAATGAAAAATATTGATAAATAAGCCGGTGACGTTGAATCTGAAGAGGCGCCTTGAAAAAAAGTGATTTTGCGGTGAACATTATAACTCGTTACCGGATCATCTGAAACAAAAAAATTGATATGCATTTTAAAGGTGATGTATTTCTCGAGGTAATCAGGAAGAGTTTTTTTTTTTTTTTTGCAGCACTTGGAAGTGAAAAACGCAATTTTAGCTAAAAAAATCGCGCTTAATTTGTTATTAAAAAATTGAAAAAAAAAAAACTCCTCCTGATTACCTGTTGATTTATGCGAAGAAGTAATGTTTAAATTTTCAAAAGGATCGGTTCAGTAGATTTTGAGTTCTAATGTTCACAAACTTCAAAAATGACGTTTTCGGGAAAATCGATTTAAAGTTTTTTATTTTCCAAAATCAGGTATCATGGCCGGTCGTTTGAAACGCTGTAACTCCGTTAGTTTTACTCCGATTGACTTAAAATTTATACACAATATTCTCGACATATTCTTCATTCAGAAAAAAATTAAAAAAAAAATGCAATAAAAATAATTTAAAAACCCTACCCCCCCCTTAATTTTTCTTACCGTAAGAACCTTCTACAGAGCATTAGAAAACTTGAAAAAAAATGAATGAAATCGGTAAAGTCGTTCTCAAGTTATGGCGTGACCAAGGGAAATAGCGATTCATTTTTACTCGAATATAGATACTTAAATTTTATAGTATATAGTATATAGTATATAGTATATACCAATTTTATAGTATATACTTAAATATATCTATAAAATATTCTCAAAGTTTCAATAAATTATATTAATTTTTTATACTATAAAAAAATTCATGAAAATCATTGAGAAAACGCTGTCCTAACCCTATTTCCCTTAATCAGTGCGTTTCACCATAAAATCTATATAAATATTTGACAGTTTATTAATTTATTTTCATGGTACTCGAAAAAAAAATTTGTAGAGTACCTGGAAGTATCAATAAATAAGTAGAAAAATCTTCAATATTACCTATGAATTATTTCTCTTAAACCTCGAAAAAAATCCTCGTTTAGACTAGAAGACCGTGATGACGAAAATCGGGCGGATGTATAACGCACGAGAGAAAGGGGGTGGCTTTCCGTAAAATCACTTTAGCCTCGCGCGCTACAATTCCGGTGTGCAGATGCGTTTTAGTCTCTTCACACAAATTGCACTTGTACTACGGTGCTGTCAACACACATTATAATAAATATACGTGTGTATTCACCACACGCTCAGACATCTTTTGTGCACGTCCCTTTGGTGTACATCGTAAAAGCGTCGAGGGCGCTCCCTCCCCCCCCCCCCTCATACGAGACGCCACGGTAAGCGAGTCGAAAAAGAGAGCAGACGCTCGTAAAAAAAAGAGAGCGAAATGCACGTACGTACAACGATTTATTTGCCCAACAAATCCATTTGTACAAGGTGTGCAGTGTGTTTTTTTCAATATTTTCAAACATTTAAACTTTTTTATTTCATTCCTGCTAAAAAATATTTCACTGCATATAGTCTTAAGGACAAACGTTGTTAATAATCCTCGTTTCGACAATGCACACACACACACACACACGAGACCGGAAAGTTTTTCATAATACGGCAAATACGCGAAGGTGATGAGACCGCTCGACGACGAACCCATCAAATGCAGAACGAGTTAATTAAATTCTCGGCCTCGTAGAAACTGCACAGTTATACATATATAATAATATATATTCCACAGTATGTGCACGCTTCTTTAGCAATGGCAGAGGGGCAGAGAAAATATTAAATATATACGAGGAATTCGCCGCCAAGTTGACCAACGTCTGACACTGTCGCTCCACGCCGGATTTTTCCAATTATCTTCTTGTATCATCGTGCGAACGAGCCTAAAATACAAATTACAATTTTTCTTATCTCTTCTTTCGACAACCGAAATTTTTCGAAACGGTAGAACGAAAAAATCGCACTATTTCTTTCTAAATCACAAAAGTTCCGTCCAATAACAATGATTTTGAAACATTGTCGTTGAGTCGAGATATTTTTTAATCTATTGCTCAACGATTTGCTTCTAGGAACTGGAATATTTTGTAATTGAAAAGAACATAATAAAAACGAGCGAGTACTCGTGTCCCGTTGTTAAAAAAAAAAACATTTCCCAAAGTTCAATTAATTCGTCACGATTCAACTTTATTTAATTATAGAATTATCCGAATTACTGGTGATTTGTGGATAATTTATTTCGACACGGAATGTCATGTATGTGCGATGAGAGAAATGCGCAAAGCTCCACAGTGCGATGCGATAACGATAGAGAGGGAACACGCGCACGGCCTGTTAATTAGGCACACACACACAAACGCACACACGGCAAAGGGGCAGGGGGGAGGCGCCAGGGCAATGAATGGCATTGCATTCATCCGAAAACACTTGAAGTCATCGTCACGATTGCGTTATGCGTTCGTCGGCGTGTACGCAAAGCTTGAAATTTCCCTTTTTTTTTTTTTCGAATATCTTCTTTTGATACTTTATTTATTTCGCGTTAGCCGCGCGAGCTCAGCGAACGTGATTATCATATTAAAGACCGCCGCTTTGCGACACACGCGTGGGAATAAAGTTGGAGATTTTTTTGTATTCCTTTTTTTTTTTTTTTTTTTTCCAAACGTTCACTCAAGTGCCCAAGTTAATTTATAGTTTTAATGAAACTGACTTTTAAACAGAACGAATAGCAAGACGGAATTACAGCGGGATGCAGTAAAATTCGTTTGTAAACGTTGAAAATGATTGAAGATTTTATAAAAAATTTATAAGCGTGAAATAATTGAGAAAAAAATGTTGCTTCAACACTGAAAAAAATAATTCGTACCCTCCGAAGCCTCGAAACAATCGTTCATGAACGGATCAACGACATATACGTGGCTTCCCGTTACCCGCGAGCTTCCGGTTATGAGAATTTTTAGCGAACACAGCCGATATACGAGGGGGGACCCAAAAAAAACGGGAATTGCGCTGCGGCGGGGCGGGAGGGTGGGGGAACCCATTGCTCGACCACGTGTCCGTTGGGGACACGTCTCCTGAGTTAGTGTGCGAAGTTCTGTCGCCGTGAGTGCACCGGTTCGCCCGTGGGATTTTTTGTAGTGAAACAACTTTTTCCATTTCGGCGAAAACGTGATGGCCGATTGTCGAGAGCAACGCGCGGCTGTGAAATTTTGTTTCCTGTTGGGGAAATCGGCCGCGGAAACTACTGTAATGCTTGAGACTGCTTATGGAGATGCTGCCCTCAGTAAAACCAGAGTCTACGAGTGGTTTTCACGTTTTAAAAATGGAGAAATGTCAATTGAAGACCAACCTCGTTCAGGACGCCCCTCAACGTCAAGAGGTGACGAAAACGTCGACAAAATCAATGCTCTCATTCATGAAGACCGTCGCCGAACCATTGATCAACTCTGTGAGATGTCTGGGATATCATGGAGTTCAATTCAGAGGATTTTATCCAAAGATTTGCACATGAGCAGAGTTGCAGCCAAATTTGTCCCTCGCCTTCTCACAGACGAGCAAAGGGATCGTCGACTTCAGGCATGTTTTGAACTTCAAAATCAGCTCGAAGAGGACCCTGAACTTATTTCCAAGGTGATTACTGGTGATGAATCGTGGTGCTATGGATACGACACCGAAACAAAGCAGCAATCAAGCGTTTTGCCACTGTGGAGGAGGTAAAACAAAAATCGCTGGAAGGCCTAAAGAACATTCCGATAAGTGAATTTAAAAAATGTTTTGAACATTGGAAGGATCGTTTGCAGAGGTGCGTTGTGGTCAAAGGAGAATACTTTGAAGGTGATCAAAATTTGGTGTAAAAATATTAAAAAATAAAGAAATTATGACGAAATTCCCGTTTTTTTTGGGTCCCCCCTCGTATATCGACAAAGCACTCTGACTGTTACACACATATACATTATAACCGATTGTATATAGAGTTTCCTACACGGTTGCAATTGCATATAAAGCAACGGCCGAGAATGACTACGAAATTATTCATGCGCGGGGAAATGGAATTTCGTTGGTGGCGACGTTCGAGGGAGACAGAGATAGAGAGCGGATAAAGCAATATGGGTGGCGTTTTTTTTTGCATCGATTGAGCCTCTAGTGCATCCGGTTTATTCGCTTTTGCCAAAAATGGCCGGTAAACACGCATATACCGGTCTGAACGCTGTGGGAGTTAACAATTTTCACGTTTGCTCCTAAATATCATTCGTGAACGCACACAAAAACGTTTATACATACGAGATAATTTAACGCTAATTCGCCACAAGATTGTGGCACCTCGCAATAATTCAAATAAACGACTTCGAACAATAAACTATTACTCACAAGATCAATCTATCATATGACATGATGTTATATTTATGAATTGTTTATTTTTCAGCAATTATGCAATTACAGTTGACGCGAATAAAACGGTTTTTGATCTTTCGCGTTGGCGTTATATACGTGTAAATGCAGTTGAGTTCGCGAATTTTCTCCCATCGATTCCCACAACCGTGTGACTCTGTTCGGTTTGGTTGACTGCACAGGATCGGGGGCCAGAGAGAGCGAGAGAAAGAGAGATAGAAACAGGGGTTATGTTAGTAGAACGCGAGGGTTTCGGACTTTTAATTAACGCAACCATCAACAGTGGCAAACAACCGAGCGCAGTAGTCGATCGCGCGGTCGAACCCGCGGGGTATACTGTGGCCTATAAACCCTTCGCGTGAGCGCGGATTACACGCGTTTGCGTATACATATCCGGAGTCGCGACATTCGCGATGTATGGCTAACAGAAAAAAAAAGAAGGGGTAATCCGGATCGTCATCCTTCGTTACACGAAATATTTTCAAACGAGTTACGATTCTAAAGAAATGTTCTTACGTTCTATTGAAATATTCTAAAGAAATACGAGGGGGGACGCAAAAAAAAAAACGGGAATTTCGTCATAATTTCCTTATTTTTTAATATTTTTACACCATATTTTGATCACCTTCAAAGTAATCTCCTATCACCACAACGCACCTCTGCAAACGATCCTTCCAATGTTCAAAACATTTTTTAAATTCATGTATCGGAATGTTCTTCAGGCCTTCCAGCGATTTTTGTTTTACCTCCTTCACAGTGGCAAAACGCTTGATTGCTGCTTTGTTTCGGGGTCGTAACCATAGCACCACGATTCATCACCAGTAATCATCTTGGAAAAAAGTTCAGGGTCCTCTTCGAGCTGATTTTGAAGTTCAAAACATGCCTGAAGTCGACGCTCTCTTTGCTCGTCTGTGAGAAGGCGAGGGACAAATTTGGCTGCAACTCTGCTCATGTGCAAATCTTTGGATAACATTCCTCTGAATTGAACTCCATGACATCCCAGACATCTCACCGAGTTGATCAATGGTTCGGCGACGGTCTTCATGAATGACAGCATTGATTTTGTCGACGTTTTCGTCACTTCTTGACGTTGAGGGGCGTCCTGAACGAGGTTGGTCTTCAATTGACATTTCTCCATTTTTAAAACGTGAAAACCACTCGTAGACTCTGGTTTTACTTAGGGCAGCATCTCCATAAGCAGTCTTAAGCATTACAGTAGTTTCCGCGGCCGATTTCCCCAACAGGAAACAAAATTTCGCAGCCGCGCGTTGCTCTCGACAATCGGCCATCACGTTTTCGCCGAAATGGAAAAGTTGTTTCACTACAAAAATTCCCACGGGCGAACCGATGCACTCACGGCGACAGAACTTCGCACACTAACTCAGGAGACGTGTCCCCAACGGACACCTGGTCGAGTAATGGGTTCCCCCACTCTCCCTCCCCGCCGCAGCGCAATTCCCGTTTTTTTTGGGTCCCCCCTCGTATTCCAAAGAAATATTCGAAAAATGAAACTCCAAGTACATTGTTTTACAGACGAAATTGAATATTTTTTTACGTGGTGAAAAAAAAGCATTTCCATCAATCTCTCGTTTAAAATTTTCGATACGATTATTTGCAAAATTTAAAAAAAACATTAAACATGTTTTTTCCGACTTTCAATCATACGCTCTTCCCCAGTTCGCAAAATATACTCGTAACGCTGCTCATGTCAACAGAATTCCATAGCATCGCTGCAGCAATAACATAGATCTGTGACGAAAAGATTTTTGATGATATTAGCGCGTAATATTAAGAGGGGAAATAGGGTTGGACGGTTCAAAAAATTGATTTTTTTTTAATTTCATAAATTGTTAGTAACACTATTGAAAAATATGTTCCCAAAATTTTAAATGAAAATTCCGACTCGTTCTATTGTTATAGGCCATTAAAGTGAGTAGCTCTCCTTCAGGCCCCGAGCACCATTTTTTCAAACGCGTTTTTCTGAAAATGATTTTTTTTAACTTGCGTACACGCTAGTTTGAAAAGTTTTCAACCAATCGTTTTGAAAATTGGTAGTTACTTTCTTCATAGTATTGCGCTCTATATGAACCTAAAATCGGAATATTATCATTATTTAAAATAATTTTTTTTTTGCAAATAAAGTTGTAAAAAATGGCAAAAAATCATGCTTTTTTGTTTTGACCCCTGTAAAAAATTCAATTTTCTATTTTTTTGATAGCATTTAGGTTCATATAGAAGAGAGACATATAATAAAAGTAAATTCCAACCTCGTTTGATTTCAGATGAAAATTGCGGCTTCCAGAATGTACGCAAAATGCTGAGTCTGATTGTGTCCTGCGATATGGTGTCGCTAATATCCCCGGTGTTTTTCAAGAAAATTCTTCAAAAATTGTATAGTATATACTTAAATATATGTATAAAATATTCTCAAAGTTTCAATAAATTATATTCATTTTTTATACTATAAAAAAATTCATGAAAATCATTGAGAACACGCTGTCCTAACCCTATTTCCCGCCTTAAAAACTCACACGTCCTTACAATCACACACACATACACACTGAAAACGTGTCTTGCCCGGGATGAGCGAGCGTTTGATTAAACGCTCGCGGATTGATACGAAACGGTATCCGTCGTTAAACATTGGGCCTGTAACTCATCCGATATTCCGAGTGCTACGCCGATACCAATGGACGAAGGTGTTACAGACGGGCTGCGGTGTTTAGTACACCTAAACTATATACGCGCGCGTATATCTCGAAGGTTAACGAACAAAGGGTCTTGATAAAGACGATTAAGAACGTGAAGGGACTTTTATTACGCCCTTTTGTTCGTTAACAATCGACAGCGGGAGTGTATAGTGGGGCAGAGCCCTCTGGGGTCTCGGTCCATGTCCAGTTAATTGAGTACGAGAGTGCAAGCTGGTAGTGCGATATATCCGTATAAATATATATATATGTACATTAGTACGTACATATATACAAACTACGGAGAAGCTACGAGGGAAATGACGTTTGCCATACGGATACGTTCCTCGTAACTACACGACTACCGTGTGCGGTATATGCGGTTTTTCCACGCCGCACATATATACACGTACATATCGAACGCACTATACCCACCCTCCCCCCTCGCGGCCCTTCCGTCCCCCGCAAGAGAACATTATTTCGCCCCAAGATTTTATATGTTTCTGGGCGAGGATTCGAGCGTGTACATCGCGCGCCCAGGAAGATTTATGAAAACGAGCTTTTTCTACGAGACGAGCGGGAGGGGGGGGGGGGGGGGGGGGGCAAGCGAGAGATCCGCGAGGTACAGCATTACTCATGCGTTGCGTGTACAATTTTTATGAAGGAAAAAGAGAAAAAATCTTCATATACCTAAAGAAAAAAAATAATAATAATGGTTTATGAGAGCAGCGTGACCGTGGTATGGATGAATTTATATTGAAAGAAACAATGAGCACGCCGGAAAATATGAGAGGAACGTTTCGCATGTAGAAATGGCATGTCCATTATTTTTCAACAATTTTTATCGCACCCAGTGTATTTACGGTGAAACGGCAGTTTGTTCAAAACTTTTCTGTAACAATGAGTGACATTTAAATTGGTGTAAATGTTCGTTAGACTTGAATAAAGTTTGTCGGTGTTTAATAAATTATGTTTGAATGTGAGAATGTTAAAGAATATTTCTGTAAAACATTTTTTTGTTCCTTCATTACGTGGGAGGTAGCAATTTAATCCTACGATGTAAAGCGAGGTTTCGAATTGGCTATTTTTCTGACGTTAATTTCCAATATTACGAAAGGGTTAAGTGATAAACGGGGATTAAAAAAGTGTCCGACCCCATTTCCCTCTTTAATGCGAACGTTAAAAAAATTAAAACATCCCCCGTCCAGCATCCTCCCACTTCCCAGGCTGTAGGGGCATAATAGAGAAAGCTACGAGGTATGATTAAAATAAAAAATTGAATGAATATAGAAAACAACCAACGTTGTTCCGTATTATATCGATGGTTTATATAAAACGTGAGAGGGAAAACTTTCGAAACGTCTGGAACGTGAGAGAAAGAAAGAGCAAGAGAGAGAGAGAGAGAGAGAGAGAGAGAGAGAGAGAGAGAGAGAGAGAGAGAGAGAGAGAGAGAGAGAGAGAGAGAGAGAGAGATAGAGATGTTCAGTTTTATCTCCCCCTCGTTACGCGTCTCAGTGAGATGCTTTTCTTCTTCTCTCTCTCTCTCTCTCTTTCTCTATCCAATCTCGTCGTTATCGCGCTGCATTCATGAAATCACCCAGTAGCATCGTAACTCGACGTGCTTTCATCAATTTCTCGCTGCGATTGCGCAAAAGAGATATTCTCGGACGCATCTCCGCTACAAGATCTTCTTCGTTTTCACAATGTTTATACGGACATTAAATATCCTTCGCCAAATCAGCCACATTTTTTTTTGTTCCCCAAATTTCTCCGCTACTATCAACATTATTTTACAATTTTCGGTACCGACTTGCGAAAACTTTTTTTTTTAATTCTTCTAAATTTTCGAATCAGGTTGTGGACCTTCGAAAAGGGTCAAGTAGGCTCAAAGCAAACAAAAAAAAATACATGTATTTATGTAAACACATTTTCGGTACAGATGCTTTATAATAGTAAAATTCACTTCATTTTCGAGGATTTTGAGCGTTTACCTCGATCCCTCAGAAAACACAGCCACAAATCCAAACTGACGATGCAACAGCACGTGTGTCTCTCTCTCTCCGTCTCTCAATGACCAAGTCCCGACTGTACATTGCGGCTGTATATTCAACAGTTTTATCTACCCTCTTCACCGTCTCACTACTCTATCCGGACTTCTCGTTATCGCTGCAACTGGAGCGCGCGAACGGAAATCCCGAGTGTTAGTGAAATTGACCATCGACGAGAATTCAGAGCGTCGGGAAACGAGTGGGAGACGGCGGCGATGGTGGGGGGGGGGGGGGGGGGGGGGGGCTGGAGATGGAGAAAAAGACAGATGATCGATCGACGCGTGTTCTCTCGTTAAATAACAAAAAAATTAACCGGAAGTACCGTCGTCGTGACGAACGATTGCGCGTAACGAAGATTTTTTGTACGTTTTTTTCCTGTTTTTTTTTTCTCCTATTAAAACTCAATTGTTTCACGGCTGTTACAACGTATAGCAGAATGAATCGTTACTTCTATGAATTGAATGGAATAGGGTGAAAAAAATATAAAACAACCTCAGGTGACCGGAATGAAAATATTCACGAAAGTTCACGATATTTTTATATTTTCATCGTACGCCGGAACAAAAAAGACTCGCTCGGATATTGACTGTTAAAAAAAAAAAACCCCTTCATAAGCACAGACTAGTGCGCTCGCTCGTTCAATTCCCTCGAGTTCGCCCGGGGGGGGGGGGGGGGGGGGCTCGTCGAACATCACTGACGTGTATGGTGTAAAAATCGGTTTCGTCTCGGATATTTCGCTCTCTTTGCGCAAACACAACCAACCCTTTAAACGCGATATCGCGAACGCGACACGCGAAGATTGCGTACTGTCGAAGGACCCCCCCCCCCGCGGGAAAAAATCCTGCAGCCCTTTTACCGCAGTCATCGCTCGCTGTATAAAGTTTCTTTTTATTTATGGTGTAACTGTCTAGCCGTAAAAGAAAAGTTTTGCGGTTCACTCGGGAGTCTATAGAGCCCGCGGTAGTGCACATTTATGCGGAACTGCGCTTGTCAAAAAAAAAAGAAAGGTCATAAATAACACGATTCGAACGGATAGGCCGGTGTCTATTACGCCCTTTTGTTTGTCGGTCGTATCTATTTTTTTTCTTTATTCTTTTATTATTTTATCTCGCTTCGCGACGTTCAATGGTCTAACGGAGCTCTCTCTCTCTCTCTCTCTCTTCCTCTCTCTCTTTCTCTTTTTCTCCGAAAGCGCCCGGAGGATACCACCATGAAAACTCATACGTCGAAGCTTCGTCGGCTGTCGTGCGCGCCCCGGTGTTATGCGCGCGTCGTAAGCCCCACGAGAGATATATACAAGAAAGTGCATGACAGCGTATCCCACTGCGGATGGAACAATACAAATGTGCACAACATCGTCAGGTTGGTAAGCATTAACGATGGCCTGAGGGGGGTGGCGGGGGGGGGGGTGTACAGTCTTTACACTCTTTACACTCTTTTTCTTTCTCTACTCACAACCGGCAACCATACGAGCAAAAGTTGAAAAAGAAAAATGAAAAAGAACGAACGAACGGTTGTCGAACGATTGGAAAGTGTCTCGGTGTTATTAAACACCCGAGATTATAGAGAAAATATCATTTTCACTCCCACGGAATCGTTGTTCAAATTTTGTCCGGTTACCTTCATTTTTTATACGCAAAGACCGAAAAAAAAAACATAAATCGAGGGTTCCGTGAAATCGTTATAGTTTTCCTCTAAACTTCCCATTAGACTTTGTGAAATATTTAAGAATTTTCGATGCGGTAATTTCGAAATTAATTTTTTTTTTTTTAATGACACTGCGATTAAAATTAACAACGCGAAACGCGTTACAGAAGAAAATTCGCAACGAAATTCCATTCTCTCGTCTCGTTCGGTTTTCATACATGTAAAACATCTTTTTTTTCTTTTTTTTTCATTTTTATACGTTCAATATGACTGTACAGAGCGTGCAATCGAAAAAAATCGATATAACTGGGAACAATAACGGGAATATACGTATATATGTGAATAAAGTACGCGTGCAGCTCTTGTGAAACAAAAGCTGTTGTTGCAGGAAATCGGGCGTACGGGTATAGAGAGGATTAATTGAGGATATTATATATATATATATATATATATATAAACCTCTGTAGCGTATGTAGGCACGAGTCATTAGTCAAAAAATCTTTTGAAATAATTGCCGACCGTTTCCTATACCTGACTTATTTTTCGAACCCCTCCTACAGCATTATTGCCGTTATTAGTATTGTTTATAAATATTATTTATTGTTATCTATAACACATCATTTCAGAAAAGTCAGTCTTCTATATTTGTGATTTACAAGGAAAGTATCCGAGGTCTCCCCCTCCGATTTTGTTGAAGCTCATGGATGTTATAGAGCATTAAAAACTAAGCGACACGTATTTTTTTTATCTGCGGAAAGACTGCTTCACGGGGTGAAACCACCCCCTAAAGTTGCACAGGTCAAGGGCCGATTTTGCAGTTTCACATACAAGCAGTGCATCGATGTCGATGAAACAAAAATTAAAATGTTCCTTATGCGAAGGAATGAGCCCACCGGACAATGAAAAAAAATATATATTTTAAGGGCTCGAAACACCCTTGAACATCTACTTCTTGCACCCTACATTAAAAACTTGCGAAACGATTGGAATGAAAATTATGCTTTTTTATAGCGGAAATAAAATTAAAGTACACGTATTTTTGTATTTGTGGAAGAAAACAGTTTTCAGGGAGCCAGCTATCCCTATTTGATTTTTTACATTCCAGTTGTCTCCTTGTCATTCCAAATGAGTTTGTCGATACGAGCTCTTCTCATTAAGCTAAAATTAATGATTCACCGTTTTTTTCTTATTTTGAGGGGTTAAAACACCCTTGAACATCTATTTCTTGCACCCTACATTAAAAACTTGCGAAACGATTGGAATGAAAATTATGCTTTTTTATAGCGGATATAAAATTAAAGTCGCCGTATTTTTGTATTTGTACGAGAAAACAGTTTTAAGGGAGTAAGCTACTCCTGTTTGATTTTTTACATTCCAGTTGTCTCCATGTCATTTCAAATGTGTTTGTCGATACGAACTCTTCTCATTAAGCTAAAATTAATGATTCACCGTTTTTTTCTTATTTTGAGGGGTTAAAACACCCTTGAACATCTACTTCTTGTACCCTACATTAAAAAATTGAGAAACGATTGGAGTGAAAATTATGCTTTTTTACAGCGGAAATAAAATTAAAGTCGACGAATGTTTGTATTTGTGCGAGAAAACAGTTTTAAGGGAGTAAGCTACCCCTATTTGATTTTTTACATTCCAGTTGTCTCCATGTCATTCCAAATGTGTTTGTCGATACGAACTCTTCTCATTAAGTTAAAATGAATGATTCACCGTTTTTTTCTTATTTTGAGGGGTTAAAACACCCTTGAACATCTACTTCTTGCACCCAACATTAAAAACTTGCGAAACGATTGGAATGAAAAATATGCTTTTTTATAGCGGAAATAAAATTAAAGTCGACGAATTTTTGTATTTGTGCGAGAAAATAGTTTTAAGGGAGTAAGCTACCCCTATTTGATTTTTTACATTCCAGTTGTCTCCATGTCATTCCAAATGTGTTTGTCGATACGAACTCTTCTCATTAAGCTAAAATTAATGATTCACCGTTTTTTTTTTTTATTTAAGGGATGGAAACATCCTTGAACATCTACTTCTCGCACCCTACATTAAAAACTTGCGAAACGATTGGAATGAAAATTATGCTTTTTTTATAGCGGAGATAAAATTAAAGTTCATGTATTTTTGTATAATCCTGTATAATGTAAAACAAAGTAAGTAAGTAAAGTACGTAAGTAAGTAAAGAATGTAGCAATGTATGGAAAAATGTCTTATTGTTGTTATCAATATTTATACAAAAATCACTCTTTTCACTCTCGGCTAATTATGCGAGACGGTTAATCCGATAAAAAAGGATCGTATCTATATTTGCCATGTCGTCCGATGGCTACCGAGTTGGGACGGTATTTTTCGGATTGCATTATATTACAAGAGTATCGGGAAGTGAAACGAGATAAGGAAGTTCGAACGGAAGAGCGAGTAAACCGGCTTTTGAATTCGCTCATGACCGTGCGACGAGTATACTGTGAATACGGATTTTTGGGGTTATAAGTTTACGTCTGTGGCAAGCCGGATGTGAGGCACCAGGGGCGCGAAACATTGCGCAACAAATACACGTATATATATTTATTAGTAAACCGTGCCCGAGAACGGAAATTCAAGCACAGATGAAACAGAAGCCAGGATCGTCGGTTCACCGACCATATTATGGGATGATATATATGGGATAAGAGGGAGGGACAAAGAGAGCGAGAGAGAGAGAGAGAGAGAGAGAGAGAGAGAGAGGGAAAGAGAGGACAGTCCTTATCTCATTTCTGATATCGTTCTCTCGTCGGGCGGAGAGCGCGCGCGAACAAGATCTCGTGAAATGCTTTGCAGAGCACCGAGGCTTTTCCGACCTGAACAAATGTTTGGCTTTGCCCTAGGGACAGCTGGCGGGGCTGCATCGTTGGAGATATCGCGGGCGAGTGCTCAAATGCTGCCACGATATTTGAATATGCCGTAAATAAACGGGAGAGGCAGTGCTGAACGCGCTGTTTCTACTGACCGCGAAGTCTCCGTCAATGAGATATACCTTTTTTTCTACCTCAAAGTCACGGACCAACAATACAAATTACGAAGATGCAGAAAAAAGCATGGTTTGAATCTACGATTCCCGCGATTAGAGCTCAAAGCGTTTGGGAATAAAATACGAAAAATAACGGATAAAAGATCATTTTAATTTCTGAAAATGTCGGAATCATTGAAATGTTTAATCACGAGGGCAATGAATAATGGATATGACAAAGAACAAATTGAAATCGTTTCCGGAGTATTCGGGGACCGTTCCCGTCGACAATGATACACAACCAAATAGCCACGAAGTATTTTACGAAAGTATTGCCGAGCTTACGATGTATCTGGGATGTTTAGCTCCTTTCGACGAGGCCACTTGAGTATGTGACTTTTTTTTTTATGAACTTATGTCCTGCTATTTCAAGTCGTGAGAGTACGGGTCTATATATATATCGTAGTACATAACACAGGTCGTGTCTTAGTCTCACAGTGAGTGTACGGTACATACCCAGGTTGTATGCGAACGTGTGTGTGGGTATATAGCGTACGACGTAGGAAGTGGGTAAGCGAGCGAGTGCACAAGGTACCTGGTACTCTACTTGCGGGTTAGCTCCCCTCTGGCAATGGCACGACGGCGCGGGAGCACTATAAAGCCATGGACCAGAGAGAGAAGGAGAGAGAGAGAGAGAGAGAGAGAGAGAGAGGAGCTCCCGCATCGGACGTACAACGAGGTATAGTGCACCGCAGCATGCCAGCGGGTAATGGTCCTTACATTGGACCAATTCGTATATACGACAATATACCGAGTTACGAAGTGCATTGGCCACGTAACAGAGAGAGAACTGTTCTCCGTACATAGATATACAAGAAGTGTGTTAAGTCTATGGTAGAGAGGGCAAAAGCCTCGAGGATGTTTATCCGAGCGTATAATTTTATCGTAGATCATCGAGCGTGTTTGTCGCACGTTGGGTCAATAATCGTTATTGAATTTATCGAGTTTTCGTTTCGTATATCCTGCTTTGATAAATACCTGTCTTTATTTTCTCTTCTGCCAAAGTCCACGAGACTCGGCGAATGGAGTATTAACGGGAAGAAAGAAATTCATATATTTTACGCTCGAAAGGAAGTCTCAAGATGTTGATAAGTAATTGCTGGTATATAAAAAAAAAAAAAATACAACAATTTTAACGGAAACGAAGCTTTCTCTGTGAAGAAGAAAAATAATAAAAACCGATGTCGGAAATTGGCCTTTTCTAAAAGATAGTTTGTCTAACGATAAAATTAATATTCCCTTTTAGGGTGAATATTTATCTTTCCTTAATGGACAAAAATGTACTTTTTCCTATGGTAATTCACGTCGCCGGAGTGTTCAAGCTGCTGGGACGATTAATGCGCGAATTATCATTTTAATAAATACAAATTGTGCGCTTCGAAAGATGTTAGTGTATGGATATTAGAACGGCGAATGCCCCGTGATACACGAAGCACACGGGAATCGAGTCTCTCCCCTTTTACACGCCCGTATACAGCCACGGGTTATTTCAACCCCTCGCAAAGCTAATGGAGACTAAAGCCTTCATCTCCGGAGCTCTCTTTCGACACGCGGGGATCGTCGCCGTGTTTAGTTAAATCTCCCTTTCCCGCAACCACTCCCCAACGACGTTCCTTGAAAAACGGGTTATACGCAACGTTGTTCCTACCGCACTGGGCTGAAGACGCTGGTTTATCCTTTCCGTAGAAAGTGTTTCTCTAAAAAATTCCCCTGTAGTTTATTCTTCGCGTACCGACGTGTGTTATGAAATTCCGGATAGCACAGGTGGATATGGTACAGCGATGATTTTTTGGAAGAGACAGAAAGTAATAGAGACTCGAGGACGGAGAGGGGTGGACATCGACGCTAGGGGGGATGAAAATTTCGAATTGTTGTTACATTAGAAGGAAGAGGATCATAGCTTAGGACGACGAGCGTTGAAAGTTTCTAATTTTGATTCTTCTCGTCGTGAAATATTTCTCTGATACCCATCGAGAAAATCCAAGTGGGTGAACTAATCGTTTTTCTTTTTCATATCTATTGGTCCAACGAGGGCGACGGGGGGAAGATTCAACTTCAAGTAACGAATACCAACGTCTTCCAAACAAAGAAAAAAAAAACTTCAATCCAAGGAACGCTTTACCCTATCGAAATGTCTGTGATTGATATTAGAGGGCCGATAACGCGAAATAAGAATAGAAATCCTGTTTATACGACGCCAATTATCCGTTCATCCATCTCTGTCTCGCGCGATTTATTTTTCTTTGATTTTATTTATATATATACCATATCTATGGACGCTTCGATAAAACTCGACGACGAGCCCGTTTGATTTTCGAACGAACGAATTATACCTATATATCGCGTTTGCCTCGCACCCTTTACCGCCTTCTGGCGGCACGTACCGTACACACACGCTTGGGCGGGCATGGGACAAAAAAAAAACAAATATTTATCGAACCACCGATCCGCGAGGTAATTGCGTGCGCTACGTCGTCATGTTGCGTTTTTGCAACGCGACGACGCGACGACCGACAAACGGCTGCAACCGGGTGCTCCAACGGTCTCGGGGTACGTGAATAATGCCACTTTTGGTTGCCCTCTAGCGCCGCAAGCTCGCATACACGCGCGCAACTACTCTACTGCGAAGTTCACTTTGTTGGTCTCTCGTGATTACGAGAGTAAGATAACTTCTTCTTCTACCTATCTTTTTTCTTCCTATCTTTTTTCTTCCTTTTTCTTATTTCTTCTTTATGTTCTTATTCTCCTACTCTTAGGGCTCTTCGGTGGCAGTCTTTCTCTCTTTCTCTTGAATCGTGAGTGCTCTGCCGGAGGCGTTCGCGATGTGCAATCTTACGTCGCCCGCTCGCGAGAACTTGTTTAACTAAATGTACGACCGACGAACCACGATCGAAATGTGTAGAAAATTGGACTTTAGTTTCGTCGAAGAGAGGGAAAAAGTCTATGATGAGAAATAACATTGCACCAACCGCGGGATGTTGATAAACGATATGAAAAAATAAATAAAAATGAGGGAAATCAGGACCCTGTGAATAACTGGGACGAAAATGCCATGAAATTTCATTCATGGCATTATTCGTGCTCGCTCATCTCCAATGGTTCGTGCGGTAAATCTTGAAACGATTTTTTTTATCTATTAAGGGCGGGGTAAGGTATTTCAACTTTTTTTCTTGCATTTTTTAAAATTCTTCAAAATGAATGTATGGAATCTTAAGAATATTGTGTCAAAGTTTCAAGTCGATCGGTGCAAAATTAACGGAGTTATGAGCATTTGAGCGTCCGTTGCTTCAGACCGGTTTAAAGCATTTTTCTGAAACTTTTCAAAACTTTAAAGCGTTTTTCTGAAACTTGTCAAATCTTTAAAGCGTTTTTCTGAAAGTTGTCAAAACTTTAAAGCGTTTTTCTGAAACTTGTCAAAACTTTAAAGCGTTTTTCTGAAACTTGTCAAAACTTTAAAGTGTTTTTCTGAAACTTGTCAAAATTTGAAAGCGTTTTTCTGAAACTTCTCATAACTTTAAAGCGTTTTCCTGAAACTTGTCAAAACTTTAAAGCGTTTTTCTGAAATTTGTCAAAGCTTTAGAGCGTTTTTCTGAAACTTGGCAAAACTTTAGAGCGTTTTTCTGAAACTTGTCAAAATTTTAAAGCCTTTTTCTGAAACTTGTCAAAACTTTAAAGCGTTTTTCTGAAACTTGTCAAAAATTTAAAGCGTTTTTCTGAAACTTGTCAAAGCTTTAAAGCGTTTTACTGAAACTTGTCAAAACTTTAAAGCGGTTTTCTGAAACTTGTCAAAACTTTAAAGCGTTTTTCTGAAACTTGTCAAAACGTTAAAGCGTTTTTCTGAAACTTGTCAAAACTTTAAAGCGTTTTTCTGAAACGTGTCAAAATTTTAAAGCGTTTTTCTGAAACTTGTCAAAACGTTGAAGCGTTTTTCTGAAACTTGTCAAAACTTTAAAGCGTTTTTCTGAAACGTGTCAAAATTTTAAAGCGTTTTTCTGAAACTTGTCAAAACTTTAGAGCGTTTCTCTGAAACTTGTCAAAACTTTGAAGCGTTTTTCTGAAACTTGTCAAAACTTTAAAGCGTTTTTCTGAAACTTGTCAAAATTTGAAAGCGTTTTTCTGAAACTTCTCATAACTTTAAAGCGTTTTCCTGAAACTTGTCAAAACTTTAAAGCGTTTTTCTGAAACTTGTCAAAATTTTAAAGCATTTTTCTGAAACTTGTCAAAGCTTTAAAGCGTTTTTCTGAAACTTGTCAAAACTTTAAAGCGTTTTTCTGAAACTCGTGGAAATTTTAAAGTGTTTTTCTAAAACTTGTCAAAACTTTAGAGCGTTTCCCTGAAACTTGTCAAAACTTTAAAGCGTTTTTCTGAAACTTGTCAAAGCTTTAGAGCGTTTTTCTGAAACTTGGCAAAACTTTAAAGCATTTTTCTGAAACTTGTCAAAATTTTAAAGCCTTTTTCTGAAACTTGTCAAAACTTTAAAGCGTTTTTCTGAAAGTTGTCAAAACTTTAAAGCGTTTTACTGAAACTTATCAAAACTTTAAAACGTTTTTCTGAAACTTGTCAAAATTTTAAAGCGTTTTTCTGGAACTTGGCAAAACTTTAAAGCGTTTTTCTGAAACTTGTCAAAATTTTAAAGCGTTTTTCTGAAACTTGTCAAAATTTTAAAGAGTTTTTCTGAAACTTGTCAAAACTCTGAAGCGTTTTTCTAAAACTTGTCATTTTCGAAGTTGATGTACGCTGTAACTTAAAATCGCTGTAACTCAAAATTGTGTACACTATTTCTACACATAAGCCACCAGGTAACGCTGCCGAGTTATTTTTTTTTATAATTATTTTTTATTTTACAATAACAAACTTGCCGGCTTTTTTTTAGCAAAAATCGCGTTTTTGACTTCCAAGTGCTACCAAAAATGAAAAAATCGATAAAAAAAATTCGAAAGCGTTACCTCGAGAAACATCTCACCTAATAAACGCATTTTGATTTTTTTGTTTCGTATGATCCAGTGACGAGTTATAGTTTTTTCGAGGCGCCTGCGAAGATTTGCTGCCAACGGCTTGTTTATCAATATTTTGCAATGAAAATTTAGGAAAATATTGTTCAGATGGTGTCTTAGTATATGGAAAGTAAATAAATAAACCAGCATTACCTCTATCGTCTAAAAAAATTCTTGAAAATATGCTTTTTTTTCACCGAATAAACTTTACCGCCCCGTTAATACACTACTTATACACTCTGAATGTGATCTGCCGATTGGTGATTTTTCATTCGGTAATCTCCGCGGAAAATACGACGAGTCACAATGGAGAGATTTAATGAGCGTGGATCGAAGATTTTTTTTTCTTTTTCTTCATCACTCGCGTAATCGCGCGATTTTCTCGGTAAATCTCTCCATTCTAGTTCTCGCTATTTCCGCTTCTCTATATACATGTAGGACGAGAGATTTGACTTATTTTCAACTTCTGCATTCTTAACGAAAGCTCCATACTTCCATCTCTCTCTCTCTCTCTCTCTCTTTCTCTCTGCATGGCAACTCAACGAGAGGGCGTAAGAGTATATTAAACGAGAGAAAGAGAGTGGAACCGAGAGAATTTACTGTGCGAAAGGACCGACCTGAATCCGAGCCCCGCCGACCGTCGAATCGTCTACTCGAGTAGGTTGGAAAAGCTCCGCAAAAGCTGTACGCTCGCGTCTCTCGGCTTCTTTTTCAACCCAGGCGTTGAAATATCGACGAGAATATATATATATATATATATATACGGTTGTATATATGGTTATATATACGTTTGTATTAATATATGCATACAGGAAGTGGGTACATAAAAACGTGTCGACCCGTTAGCCCGTTTTGTACGCGCCCCCGGGAAAAAAGTACATTAAACCGTTGCGCGGTTTATTTCGATTTTTATTTTTTTTCACTCGCACATTTTTCCGTGCGTTCTCGTTGAATTCGCGTTTGTATAGACGAGCAAGGACGTCATATATATTCTATATTCCCGGGAATGTGATCGTTGGTCGTTTTTAATGAATAACCACGGAGCTTCGACACAACAACAATTTTTTTTCTCTTCGGAGGCAACGAAAAAAATAAAACACCACGCGGCAAGAGAATAAACTTTTTTGTTCGTTTCTTCAGCCACAACTGGCGTGATAAGCGCGAAATGCGGTGATACACAAATGTCACTGGTTATTCGAATTCAAAGAGGCTTTTTATTCGAATAAATGTTGAATCACGAACGAGTTACAATTATTTTTAATGGCATTAATGCACTCGCTGACGACGCTGTTACACGTCGTGTTCGTATATAGGGCCACATTTTTTTAAATAATAATGTACAGAAGAAGACGACGCGAAGATTTACAAAACGTCCGAGCTCTCTTTCCACGAGGGTAGTTGTTAAAAGAGAAGTTGGCTCGTGGGATGGACCGAACGTTTTTAATTAAACTTCGAAACTCTTGGTGCTGCTTTTAGTGCAAACTTTTAATGAAGCCACTTCTGTTTGGCCGAAATGCAAAAAAATTTTGAATTTTTAAATTTTCACTCAGGACGCTATATCGATGTATTTTAACTCGCTGATTACTAATTCAGTAACCGTTTCCTTGAGAAACTCAAAATTCCGTAAAAAATCGTCCGAAAAGTGATTTTTATCGATTTTCGCGATTTCACATTGATTTTTTGCGTTATCGGCAAAAACTCGGTGTTATTCGTAATCAGCAGCAAATTTCCGTTTGAATAGAGTATCGAAACATGGAAAAAATAAAATAAATTTTTTTTGTCATCTTTTGAATGAGAAGGGGTGTTGGAAAAATTCGCAAAAATCGATGGTCCGACTTTAAAAATCTGTGAAAAATTGAAAAATAATGATAGCACAATGGTTCAAGCGCCATTTTAAAGGGTGCTCGATTACGAAAAGAATGAGCACAGAATGGGGTTCCAACTCCATCGGGAAGCAACGTTACAGCGATTTTAGTGAAGCCACTTCAGTTTGGCCGAAATGCAACAAAATTTTGAATTTTTAAATTTTATTTTAAGACGCTATATCGATGTTTTTTGACTCGCTGATTACTAATTCAGTAGCCGTTTCTTTGTTAAACTCAAAATTTCATTGAAAATCGTCCAAAAAGTGATTTTTTTCGTTTTTCGCCTTTTTCACATTGATTTTTTGAGTTTCCGACAAAAACGCGGTGTTATTCGTAATCAGCGGAAAATTTCCGATCGAATAGGGTATCGAAATATTGAAAAAGAGAATTTTTTTTTTTTTGTCATCTTTTGCCTACTTTTTCAGAAACCTTAAAATGTCTAAATTTCAAATGGTCATAACTTGATCCCCCTTTGATCGATTTTGAATTTTGAGGAAGGTTTTGTAAACGTCTCGAGTAGACTTAGAGAATGCATTTTGGATTATCCCGATATCTGAATTATTGTAGCCGTGACAACGGGTTGAAAATCGCTGAAAAAAATGAGAAGGGGTATGTATGGAAAAATTCGCAAAAATCGATGGTCCGACTTTAAAAATCTGTGAAAAATTGAAAAATAATGATAGCACAATGATTCAAGCGCCATTTTAAAGGGTGCTCGATCACGAAAAGAATGAGCACAGAGTGGGGTTCCAACTCCATCGGGAAGCAAGGTTACAGCGATTTTAGTGAAGCCACTTCAGTTTGGCCAAAATGCAAAAAAATTTTGAATTTTTAAATTTTATTTTAGGACGCTATATCGATGTTTTTTGACTCGCTGACTACTAATTCAGTAGCCGTTTCTTTGTTAAACTCAAAATTTCATTGAAAATCGTCCAAAGAGTGATTGTTTTCGATTTTCGCCTTTTTCACATTGATTTTTTGAGTTTCCGACAAAAACGCGGTGTTATTCGTAATCAGCGGAAAATTTCCGATCGAATAGGGTATCGAAATATTGAAAAAAAGAAATTTTTTTTTTTTGTCATCTTTTGCCTACTTTTTCAGAAACCTTAAAATGTCGAAATTTCAAATGGTCATAACTTGATCCCCCTTTGATCGATTTTGAATTTTGAGGAAGGTTTTGTAAACGTCTCGAGTAGACTTAGAGAATGCATTTTGGATTATCCCGATATCTGAATTATTGTAGCCGTGACAACGGGTTGAAAATCGCTGAAAAAAATGAGAAGGGGTATGTATGGAAAAATTCGCAAAAATCGATGGTCCGACTTTAAAAATCTGTGAAAAATTGAAAAATAATGATAGCACAATGATTCAAGCGCCATTTTAAAGGGTGCTCGATCCCGAAAAGAATGAGCACAGAGTGGGGTTCCAACTCCATCGGGAAGCAAGGTTACAGCGATTTTAGTGAAGCCACTTCAGTTTGGCGGAAATGCAACAAAATTTTGAATTTTTAAATTTTATTTTAAGACGCTATATCGATGTTTTTTGACTCGCTGATTACTAATTCAGTAGCCGTTTCTTTGTTAAACTCAAAATTTCATTGAAAATCGTCCAAAAAGTGATTTTTTTCGTTTTTCGCCTTTTTCACATTGATTTTTTGAGTTTCCGACAAAAACGCGGTGTTATTCGTAATCAGCGGAAAATTTCCGATCGAATAGGGTATCGAAATATTGAAAAAAAGAATTTTTTTTTTTTTGTCATCTTTTGCCTACTTTTTCAGAAACCTTAAAATGTCTAAATTTCAAATGGTCATAACTTGATCCCCCTTTGATCGATTTTGAATTTTGAGGGGCGTTTTCCAAACGGCTCGAGTAGACTTAGAGAATGCATTTTGGATCGTCCCGATATCTCAATTATTGTAGCCGTGAGAGCAGGTTGAAAATCGGCGAAAAAAATGAGAAGGGGTATGTATGGAAAAATTCGCAAAAATCGATGGTCCGACTTTAAAAATCTGTGAAAAATTGAAAAATAATGATAGCACAATGATTCAAGCGCCATTTTAAAGGGTGCTCGATCACGAAAAGAATGAGCACAGAGTGGGGTTCCAACTCCATCGGGAAGCAACGTTACAGCGATTTTAGTGAAGCCACTTAAGTTTGGCCGAAATGCAAAAAAATTTTGAATTTTTAAATTTTATTTTAGGACGCTATATCGATGTATTTTGACTCGCTGATTACTAATTCAGTAGCCGTTTCCTTGAGAAACTCAAAACTCCGCTGTAAATCGTCCAAAAAGTGATTTTCCGATTTTCGCGTTTTTCCCATTAAATCTTTGAGTTTTCCTCGGGGTCAGATTCACCAAACGGGTTAGGATCGCCCCGACTGGTGAAGCTGCCCTCCTCAACTACACGGCGGCGGCGGCGGTGGCGGTATATTTATATAACATAGAGAGATACATATCTGTATATCCTTTTGAGGGAACCATTTGCATTTTCAATTCTTTTTCATTAGCATACGATCGATTAACATTCAAAACACGATCGCAATCTCATTTCGAGAGCCCTCTCCCTACCGGCAACTCTTTTCCATTATAAACACATCTATATATCGTTTGCGAATGACGAGCGTAGTAAAGAGAAAATAACGTTGCAAAAATTGTATTTGTGGAGGGTGAGGCGGAAAAAATAAAAACAAAAAAACACGTACAGTACCAAGAAAATTTAAGCCAGCAATATTTTTCGGCTCCAATGCCAATATGCGTTTGTTAAAATTATTCGTCGATCATTATCATTGACGAAATATCAAGAGAACCCCTTTGTTCGGACCCTGAACATCAAAAATTCGACGCGGTCCGGTGAACCCTTATTGCGACGCGTTTTATTTCACGAAGCTATCTTGTTAAAAACCACGCGGTTTTTGGCAATTATCGAAAAGAAATTTATTTCATGGAGCTATTTTTGTTCAGTGATATTCGTTAAAGTTGTCGGTTTTTGTTGCAGCTAATTGTGCGCATTAATGATTATTAATTTTTATTTTTTCTACCGCATCGCTGTTCCGGAAAACTGAGAGAAATAATTGTTCAAGCCTTCTTAGCCGATTGACCTGAATCTTCTCGAAGGATCAAACTTTCAAACGAGTAATCAGATACTCAACGTATATAAATAAAGTGAAGCTAAGTATGATTGAGCGCGAATCGATACTGACGCGTGTGCGTATATACATACGTATCGAGATAAGGAATATACGATTATAGTTTTCTTTTTTTCATTTTATATTAAACCAAAATGCAAAAGGCCTGTACTCGATCGGGTACGTGGGTGTGCCATTAATTTCGCTAATGGGCAATCAATGGAAAAGCCATTGATGAGAGATGAATACGGACAAAAAGAGAGAGAGAGAGAGAGAAAGACTAAAATACACTATATTCGCTGGTTCTACAGGTGCGCGGCACGTTTGGCGCCAGTCCGACCACCGAGAGACCTGAATGTGCGAGGGTGGCGTATATAAACGAGGGCGTCGTAGGATAGCAAGGGGGAAATGAATAAAAAATAAAAAAAATAATGCAAAGGGAAACACGTCGCGCGCGACGCCGAGACGTTTCTAGGGCAAGTAAAAAAGGAAAAAACTCCAAGGCATGTATAGATATATCAGTTTCTATTGGCTTTAATACACCGTCTTGAAAAAAAAATCTTTTGACTTTTCATTTATCGTCTTTTTCTGCATATATATTTTACTACAGACGTTAGGCGAACAAAAGGGAATAACTTTTTTGGTTGAGTCAAAAGGACCGTGGCAGCATTTGATAAAGAACACGCGGATAAAGGAGCGAATGTTTGATGTTAAAGCGTGCAAGACGAAATCGCGAGCTTTGCCACAAAACCGGGTGTGCTACACACAGCTTTTTTTTTTTACCCTCCAAAAATACGCGACCTGTACACTTTTTTGTTTGCGGCGCGGGATAAATATCAATGTAAAAGTGCTCAAGTAAGACGCTGTGATTTCTCGACTCTTCCGTAATATATCCTCGAACCACAATATATGTGCACGTGCCACTCTTTCTCTCTCTCTCTCTCTCTCTCTCTCGTGCTACCGAAATCAATTTACTAAGGACAATTGTATCAGAGTGTGCGAGAACGAGAGAGAGAGATTGCGTATAATAGCGGCCCGTAAATCAAATCTCTCCGGGTATCGGAATCCCATAGGGAAACCCTGACGGTGGTTGAAAGAGGTAGGGGAGGGTATATACTCATTGGTACCATTATCTATATATGTTGTACGTCGTTGTTTCACTCGGTGGAATACGAGAAGCCGATCCAGCGGCGAGTCCAATGTCCCTGGTAAGCCGCACATGAAATCGTACCGGACCATACATACACGGACGTATATACCCGTATATACGAGGTCTGTTCAAAAAGAATCGCGAATTTTTAATTTCCGCGGGCTACGTATATTTGATTTTCGAGTTTTTTGTGGCGTTAGGTTGGTACTCGTGTCCCTCACTTATGCTGAAAAAATCGACCATTTTGAATGTTTAGTTAATTGTTGACAGCTGTTTTGGTTAGACGTCTTTTGACTTCTCTTCGATTTTTGCCTATTCCAAAAAATGGATCAAAGAATCTGTATCAAATTTTGTGTGAAAAACAAAATTAAGGTAGTAGTCTGGTAACTTAAGCCGATTTTCATGTCTTTTTTGGAGGGCGTTTTTTTGTAGGAAAATAAAAATGAATCGTTTTGGATATTTAGGATGTTTTTATTTACATATTATAGATACAAAATAAAATTTTTTGAAAAAATTTAATAGTTTATTATTATTATTATTATTGATCAAAGTTGGCACCTCGAAAAAAAAGCGCGTGGGTGGCCCCGGTGATTTTGGCTCTTCATGTTATCTGAAATCAAAAATTCTTGATAATTCTTAATCTATAGACATGTCATTCTGGTCGGAACTACTGAAGTTAAATTTCATGGATAAACAACATTAAGAATTATCAAGAATTTTTGATTTCAGATAACATCAAGAGCCAAAATCACCGTGGCCACCCACGCGCTTTTTTTTCGAGGTGCCAACTTCGATCAATAATAATAATAATAATAAACTATTAAATTTTTTCAATTTTTTTTTTGTATCTTCAAAATGTAAATAAAAACATCCTAAACATCCAAAACGATTCATTTTTATTTTCCTACGAAAAAAAAGCCCTCCAAAAATGACATGAAAATCGGCTTAAGTTAACAGACTACTACCTTAAGTGCGCGGACGCATTCCGAATGTTGACTGTGGCATATGGTGAAGCTACCTTGGACCAAAGCAACGTTTATCGGTGGTACAAAATGTCCTCAGAGAAGATGCGAACAACGAAATGCGTTCCGGACGCCCGAGCACATCAGCAACAGACGAAAACATTGATGAAGTAAAGAAAATAATATTGGCCAATCGGCGAATCACCGTTAGAGAAGTTGCTGAGGAACTAAACATATCGATTGGCTCGTGCTATTCGATTTTTACCAATGATTTGGGCATGAGACAGGTCGCCGCGAAATTCGTGCCAAAATTGCTCAATTTCGAACAAAAACAGTGTCGCGTTAACATTGTTAAGGAGCTGTTGGACTCGGTCCGCGACGAACCAAATTTGCTCCAGAGGGTCATAACTGGTGACGAATCATGGGTTTATGGTTATGACGTGGAAACCAAATCTCAATCATCGCAATGGAAGCTGCTTTTTTGGAATAGGCAAAAATCGAAGAGAAGCCAAAACACGCCTAACCAAAACAGTTGTCAACAATTAACTAAACATTCAAAATGGCCGATTTTTCCAGCATAAGTGAGGGACATGAGTACCAACCTAACGCCACAAAAAAATCGAAAATCGAATATACGTAGCCCGCGGAAATTCAAAATTTGTGACACTTTTTTAACAGACCTCGTACACAAACGTGCCGAGTACATTCTCGACAAAGTATCTCCAAAGACTTGTTCATGCATAAGGGGATGATAAATGGCACCTTTGAGGTAGATCGTATATTTTTGACACAGTACTTTGCCTAACATTCATTGTACTTTTGAGGACGATCATCCTTTGATGATCGTCAATACCAAAAAAACCTTCCGATCGATCTAAGAAGTGGTCCAACAATTTTTGCGACAAGTATCGCTCCCACGGTTGTAAATTTAAACAAACATAAATTTCTTATAAAAATATATTAAAATTTAAAATATAATATAATCTCGACATCTTTTTCGTCGAATTATGCCAAATTCAATACCAATTTCATCCCTCAATGATGCTCTATTCGCGAGAGAAAAATTAATTCAAGATCCAAAAACTTTGAGAAATTAGATGGATCTCAGAAAATTTTTCGACAAATATTTCGAGCCGTTGTTGATGGAGAAATTTGAAAGTATGTGGAAGTTATGGTAATTGAAATTAAATCGTTTCACCCACTGTGTCGCTTTATCAATCCCAAATTCAATTAAACAAAAATCGAACTTTCAAAATTCATGACGAAATAAATTTAACGGTGGCGGGGAAAAAAAAGCATATTTTCAAGAATTTTTTTAAACGATACAGGTAATGCTGGTTTATTTATGTACTTTCCATATAATAATAAAACATCTGAACTATATTTTCCTAAATTTTCATTGCAAAATATTGATAGACAAGCCGTTGACAGCAAATCTCCGAGGGCACATCGAAAAAAAGTTGTTTTTCGGTGTACGCTATAACTCGTCACTGGATCATCCGAAACAAAAAAATCAAAATGCGTTTATTAGGTGAGATGTTTCTCGAGGTAACGCTGTCGAGTTTTTTTTTATCGATTTTTCCATTTTTCGTAGCACTTGGAAGTCAAAAACGCGATTTTCGCTAAAGAAAAATCGGCAAATTTGTTATTGTAAAATAAAAAATAATTATAAAAAAACAACTCGGCAGCGTTACCTGGTGATTTATGTGTAGAAATAGTGTACAAAATTTCAAAAGAATCGATGCATTAGATTTTGAGTTACAGCGTACACCGACTTCAAAAATGAAAAATTTCGGAAAAACGCTTTAAAGTTTTGACAAGTTTCAGAAAAACGCTTTAAACCGGTCTGGAGCATCGGACGCTCAAATGCTCATAATTCCGTTAATTTTTCTCTGATCGACTTAAAATTTTGACACAATATTCTTGAGATGTTATACATTCATTTACAAAAATAAAAAAAAATGCAAAAAAAACAGTTCAAATACCTTACCCCGCCTTTGAACACTGAAATAACGAGTATAGGCAATATTTTCATATAATCTATAATATGACAAATTGTTTGTAGTGTACGTGCAAAGCGATAAATCATACTAGGAATTTCACAGTAATGTGACACTGTTTTAGTGTCATTTCTACTTTATAAAATCGTGATTCCCACGTAGACACAAACAAACAAGATACAAACACATTTACAGAAACAAATATAGACGTGTATACCCTCTTTCTATGAAGCAAATACATGTACATATAAGTATGTACATGCGTACATACGTATATATACCTTTGAGTGGGATACAGGAAGCTGCAAAACGAGCAACAGGCAACTCTCTCGGGCGAGAGAGAATCGTGGTGGACAGGGCACGACGTCAATTTCGTAGCGGGGTCTCTACTTCACGTTATATAGAGTTCTCTCGGTGCTTACAAACGCTGTGTGTGGCCGAAGAAATAATTTTCTGTACGACCAAAGGCATTTTCGTCGTTCTCGCAAAAATTCTTCTCATATACACACACACACACACACACACACACACACACACACACACACACACACACACACACACACACACACACACACACACACACACACACACACACACACACACACACAAAATGCCAAACGAATTGCAGGCACACGAAACATGGAGGATTTTCGCACTTCAGCTCTCGCGTGTCGCAAATGAATTAGCCGAGGAAAAAAAGAGGAAGAAAAACAAGAAGATTTAAAGAAAGAAAAAAATGGGTTTAAAAAAGCCTTTCTCTCGCGGTCTCTGGTACAAAGAGTTTGCGGGGAACGAGTGTTATACATCAACCTGGAACAATCGATCTCTCGTAATTTTCGCCATAGTGCTGCACGAGTTTGTGCCACGATGAATATTACAGGTGTAACGAGAAATAAACGCCGAGCAAACGCACGTGTATTACGTGAATCTCTTGTAAATTAAATTTTTTTTAAGTACAATCAATTTGAAGGATTTTTTGAATCGAGATATTTTCCAACAATGATAACGATATTTGAAGCATTCCCGTTGTTATATTTATGCAAATGCACCAATGAAAGTGCTTCGTAATAATTTGCCATAATTGAACATTATCGGGGGCCGAATATAGTTATTCAAATGCGCTGATTCAAGGGTTTTACGATAATTTCACCTGAATCAACTTTTTTTTTTGGTGTACGACACATTTGAATATTTCTAATTGTTCGAATGTTACATTACTAATTTTCGAATGTGGGAAGATGTTGAAATATTATTTAAAAAAATAAATAAATATTGCGAATCACAGCCAGATCGATTTGGCGTGGAACGCCCCCAAATGCATTGTTAATAAATTTTGCGAATTTTTCTGATTTAATAATAAATCGTGACGTTGTGTGGATATGAAATTTGATAATCGAACATATGTTCAATCCATGTCGTTCATAACGACTTGATAACACAGAAAATCTTCCGTGAACGGTAAGGTTAATTCGGTGAAAAAAAAGCATATTTTCAAGATTTTTTTTAGACGATACACGTAATGCTGATTTATTTATTTACTTTCCATATAATAATACAACATCTGAACTATATTTTCCGAAATTTTCATTGCAAAATATTGATAAACAAGCCATTGGCAGCAAATCTCCGCAGGCGCCTCGAAAAAAAGTTGTTTTGCGGTGTACGCTATAAGTCGTCACTGGATCATCCGAAACAAAAAATCAAAAGGCGTTTATCAGGTGAGATGTTTCTCGAGGTAACGCTGTCGAGTTTTTTTTTTTAATCGATTTTCCTATTTTTGGTAGCACTTGGAAGTGAAAAACGCGATTTTTGCTAAAAAAAAGCCGGCGAATTTGTTATTGTATAATAAAAAATAATTATAAAAACAAAAACTCGGCAGCGTTACCTGGTGATTTATGTGTAGAAATAGTGTAGAAAATTTCAAAAGAATCGGTGCATTAGATTTTCAGTTACAGCGTGCACCGTCTTCAAAAGTGACGAGTTTCAGAAAAAAAACGCTTTAAAGTTTTGCGCACTAGAAAACCGGTCCGGAGCAACGGACGCTCAAATGCTCGTAACTCCGTTAATTCTGCTCCGATCGTCTTGAAATTTCGACACAATATCCTTGAGATGTTACACATTCATTTAAGAAAATTAAAAAAAATGCAAAAAAAAAAGTAAATACCTTACCTCGTCCTTAACCAACCGGGTAATCGCAAAATTTAATTTTCGGCAAAAAAAAAAAATCGTGAACCCGATAAATTGTCACAAAGTTTTCTTATTACCGATCGGAATGCTCGTACACTGTGTCGTCGTAGTTAAACAATCTAATACAAAATATTCGGGGAAGTAATAAAAAAAAAAGATGCATTCTTTTAACAACGATAATATCAAAGAGCGTTCATGAAATGGTGGGACAAAAAAACTCACCTAAAAAAACTTCAATAGCCTCGGGATTCTTCAACGTCAGCCTTCTTCCTCTTAAGAGCAACGTCTCGTATCGCGAGCGTGTACGGTAACACTCGGATAATTACCACGAGCAAACGATTCGCTATCGACGTTGGACTTCACTGGGAAAGTTCAAAAAAATGGCACCCAAAAAAAACAAGAAAGCGCATCAATGATCAACGCCGCCGACCTCACCGCACCGTTTCGACTGATAATTATTTCAATTCTCTTCAATACGTCGCACTTCACATTTTCACGTCGTCGCAGTAAGTGCATACAACGTATCACTGCGTTTAATCTTCGCGTCACGTGTCGCAGGAATTGAATGATAACAGAAAGAAAAGAGGAGCGGGAAATTCAAAAGTTTCACATCGATCGTTCGTGTCGTTGATAATAATCGTACGCTTTATTGATCACGTGTCTCAGGATGTTTGTGAAAAAAAATAAAAAATAAAGAGTGAACACAGAACACAAACAAAAGTACTAAAAAAAAAAGTCTTCGTGCGCTTGCACGAGCAATCGCGTTCGGATGCAATGTATTCCCCTCGCGGCCCCGCGACTGACTGACGTTCCGGCGTTTTCCGCCGTGGTGAAACGCAGCGCCTCCGTGACCCGTGGCGACACCGGGAAACACGGAAACGAGGCATCTCCCCTTATACCCTACTATACCCGCGGCGTGCTTCCAACCACGCGTCATGCTTTCTCCATGCTTCACGTGTGTTATGCGATCATAATTTCCTTCTCTCTTTCTCTTTCTTTCTCTCTCTCTCTCTCTTTCTCTCCCCCCGCCCCTCTATCTATCACTATACATATATATTGCTTTTCTGAACTTGGCTCTGTATAATCTTCGCTCCCTGTTCTCTTCGTCTTCTTCCGTTCCTTTTCATTCTTTCTTCTCGTCGTATATATGTGTATGCAACTTATCTCATCGTTTCTTCACTTTGACTTTCAGTTTTCGTTGAAAGGCAAGAAGGGCTGACCTCACCTGACAATCGTGAAACGTCTTAAGGTAGTAGTCTGGTAACTTACGCCGATTTTCATGTCTTTTTTGGAGGGCGTTTTTTTGTAGGAAAATAAAAATGAATCGTTTTGGATATTTAGGATGTTTTTATTTACATATTAAAGATACAAAAAAAAATTATTTTGCAAAAATTTAATAATTTATTATTATTATTATTATTGATCGAAGTTGGCACCTCGAAAAAAAAGCGCGTGGGTGGCCCCGATGATTTTGGCTCTTGATGTTATCTGAAATAAAAAATTCTTGATAATTCATAGACATGTCATTTTGGTCGGAACTACTGAAGTTAAATTTCTTTTTATTTTACAACCCCTTCTTTGCTAAAATAAATGGACTTTTTTTTTCCAAAGTCCGCCATTTTGTTATTTATCCATGAAATTTAACTTCGGTAGTTTCGACCAGAATGACATGTCTATAGATTAAGAATAATCAAGAATTTTTGATTTCAGATAACACCAAGAGCCAAAATCACCGGGGCCACCCACGCGCTTTTTTTTCGAGGTGCCAACTTCGATCAATAATAATAATAATAATAATAATAAACTATTACTTTTTTTCAAAAAAATCTTTATTTGTATCTTTAATATGTAAATAAAAACATCCTAAATATCCAAAACGATTCATTTTTATTTTCCTACAAAAAAACACCCTTCAAAAAAGACATGAGAATCGGCTTAAGTTACCAGACTACTATCTTAACACGTTGACTGCCACGGCGTCGCTGGCCAAGTAAACAACCTACGAGATATCTCGTCGGTTGCCAGTCAACGCGATAAACACAATTTCAAAAATTCTTGTACGGTAATAACATTTTCTTTTTATAATACAATTTCGAAAAATTTCAATGAGCGCTAAAGTTTCGTGGACGATTAGTAGACGTTGAGTAACGAATTTACAAGTTCTATGTCACATCCGAAAGCGTCCACACGAACGAATAATTGATAGACGATTCTGATACATCTATCGACGTTTTACGGTAGACTAATTTTTATTTTTTTTTCAACACCGGAAATCCTACAACTAGCGTAATATCCTCTCGATATTTTCCATCTGCGAACCCTCTAGAATATCCGTTCGTGCCATGTCGTCACTGGTCAAGCATCATAATGATTGTACGTAAAACGATCAGTTCTCTCTCGCTCTCTCTGTCTCTTTCTGGCATTCGATCCATCGTTAAATTATGTTTGTTACGTTTCTCCGCGCGTATATTCGTACGAGCGAGAGTGAGAGATACCCGAACGCT
The DNA here is from genome assembly GCA_958009045.1 of Oxytorus armatus. Taxonomy (NCBI): domain Eukaryota; kingdom Metazoa; phylum Arthropoda; class Insecta; order Hymenoptera; family Ichneumonidae; genus Oxytorus; species Oxytorus armatus. Next base: position 7,692,460 of record OY253753.1, read on the forward strand.
ACTGTATTTGCGTTGTATGGAATATGAAACTTTGGATTTTATTACAAAACCGAGCGAACCGGTTATAAATTTTACTCAATCGCCTCGCGCCCATTTACCCTCCGCTAACCCTCTTCCCCCTCGCGCAATGTCCCACCACCGGTTGTTCGCGTTACCGTTTCGTTTAATAATTCATGAAAATGTGGCCGCGTTAACAAAAATCACAAGAGTCACGCGTGTGCGTGCGGTTCTGCAATGGCGCGTCTAATGGGCTTTTTTTCTTTCCAACCTTTCAGCTTTCTCTCTTGCAAGCCTCGGGTGCTCGACATTTTATTCTCTTCTCTTCTATAGTTTTGTTTCATAACGCCCGCGAGAAATCGTTATTCTTCACGCTTTTCTTTCCATCCCTTTCTTCCTTCGCGACAGGCCCCCCGGTGGTGAAAATATCGAAACGACCAATAAATTGGAACGGCCAAACATCTAGAGTTTCAAAATTAACGGACATTCAACACCGTAGAAAGGCTTCGTCTCGAGGAAGTCTTTGAGTCGGTAGAGAAAAAAAAAATGAGACCACGAAAACATTGAAATTGATTTGTATCGAAAAATATATATATATATGAGGACGAGCAAAATTGCGAGGGAAGAAATATAAAATCGTGAAAAGTGTCGAACACTTTCGCAATTCGAGAGTGTACGAATTTCCGATTTACGGTTATTAAAAAAGTTTACAATTTTCAATTCTCTATTCTTTTTTTTTTTTCAAACTCCTTTCACAGAGGAGTTGAAAATGCGTCGAAACGTCGAAGGACGCAGGTTTACAAAAAATGTCCTTACGGATGTTTGTACGCGTGTGCAAAAGGTTAATGGCAAAATTTCAACTTTTCAAACCAATGGAGCACCGAAAATGGACTTTGTTGAAAAAAAAAAAAAAAAAAGAAAAATCAAATCAGGAACATGTATGCGACGTGCAAAAGGAAGAGTATAGAGCCCGGGAAACGTTCGTTCGGATTAAATCGCGTAGGGTCTCACGTATCATAAATATAGTTAATAACGCACAGAACAAAGGACAACGATGTGCGTCCGACAGAGAGAAAGAGAGATAGAGAGAGCGAGAGAGAGTTTCATACGTTTGGTTATACGAGAGGCGGAACAAAAACACAGTGTGAATGTTGAGAGGGTACGAAACGCCGAAACTATAAAGCTTATACGCGTCCGGTGGCAATAAAACGTTGTATACATCGCTTTGTACGGGTTGCACCTGTGAGCGCATGGCGCACCATATAGCCCCCCCCCCTCCCCCCGCCGTTATCGCGGTAGCAGGGAGGGGGTTTGTTCGAGAAGAAATTCACGACCGGGAAAGGAGGAACGATGGAGAAACGATAGATAGCGCGAAGATGGCTCGTAACACTAGTACACGTGTACATTAGTACACGTGTAAACGTACACAACGATTGTTAACAAACAAAAGGTCCATTAAACCCTCGAATTGACGCGTAACGTTACGCGCGTTACGTCCATATTGTTTACCAGCAGATAAAGTGTCACGTAAAAAGTATGTATCTCTATAAAAGTGCATATGAGAGATAAAAGTGTTGAAAAAAATGGATTCTACCGTAAACCGGTCAATAGAACCATCGGAATCGTCTATGCGGACGCATTTTTTGGTAGACAATTCGAATAGCTGTACCGCCATTCTACGGTAAAGCATTTTTTTAAATACGGAAATACAACCATTGTATGCGTGTGTATGATGTTTGTTCGTGAAGAGATAGGAAAGAAGTGAGCGAGTCCAGAAACGAGAATATTCTCGATATCTTCGGAGCTCTGGTGTCGCGGATAAGCCCGCAAAACTCGCGATTATAAGACCGGTGTACATTGTTACAGAGCTTGCAGATCGTAAGTGGTGCCGGTTCTCGCGGGTAGCGGGGCGCACTTGGAGAACAACGGGTAGGATACCGCGGTGGAGCCGGAGTAAACGCCAATGTGCATATTGCACATGTATATAAATATCGATGATTCTCGCGAATATCGGTACACGGTGTATGTAACGGGCGAGTACAAACCACTACGAAACGTAAGGGAGAGAAGTTGGCCCGATTCGTCCGTATATACTCGACTCGAACAACCGGATGGGGTGGGATGCTTATATCAGTGAAATACGTTCCGTTATCCGCATATACGGTTCCCCGTATACCTTAAGTACGAATATATAACCCCTTCCCGATACCCACACCACAAAGTTAGTCCTCGAATCGATCGTGTACACGCTTTTCAGTTTATAAACAAAAGCGAATACCCCGAAGGGCTCCGTCTCCGTTTTATCGAGATTGTATAGTTTCCTCGTAATTACCACCAGCCCGTGGAGAAATTTACTAGGTGCGCCCCCGCTTTCAGCCATCGAGATTTGTTAAGGACTCCCTCTGTCAAAGGATTCCAGGCGGATCACCGGTTGTATCACGAGCAGCGCTGATCGGCAAAGCTTCAAATGCATAAATCGAATTATCTGATTTCGGTAATGCGGGACTTTTATCATTTACCCGGTAAAATAACTATTGATAATTTTTGGGGGATATCAACGGAGAGCTTCCTTCTAGGATTCAGACGATCACGATGAATTCCATGAGTCTGTATAATAATGAAAGGATCCCGTTAGAACTGACAATCCTTTGAGGGGTGTATCCTAATTAGAATTTTCAAAAAATCGATTTTTTTTTATCTCACTTTTCGAAAGTATACGTTAGGGCGATTTTTTTTTTCGACTATTTTTTTTTTTTTCGGTCCCCGCCCGAAATTTTGTTGGATATGTCGAAAAAGAAATTCCCTGAAAGTTACAGCCCTTAATATTAATTCTAAGTACTTTCCCAAAGCGTGAGAAGATTTTCCATCTAAAATACACGTAAATCGAATTTTTTTTACTTCAAATTTCTATAACTCAGCCGCATTTTATGCTATCATAAAAAGATATTGAACTTTTTTTATTTTTAATTTTTTTTATTATTTAATATTTCATATTTTATAAATTTTATACTACTGATAAGTTAAAGTTCAATATCTCAAGAAATATTAATCTATGCAATTGGGTCGATGGGACCTTTTTTATAGGAAATTAAATTTCCAACAAATTTTTCTTTTACATTTTTTTCGTAAAGTTAATTGTTTCGGAGATAACAGCAAAAAAACGAGAATTTTGGGTGAAAATCAACTTTAGTGACCCGTACCAACTCACCAGTACAATTTACACTTTCGCCGCAAAAGGCACTTTTTTAGATTGTTTTATTCGCAGTAAATCGAAACCAAGAACAATATGATAGCATAAAATGCGGCTGAGTTATAGAAATTTGAAAGAAAAAAAAATCGATTTACGTGTATTTTAGATGGAAAATCTTCTCACGCTTCGGGAAAGTACTTAGAATTAATATTAAGGGCTGTAACTTTCAGAGAATTTCTTTTTCGACATATCCAACAAAATTTCGGGTGGAGACTGAAAAAGAAAAAATAGTCGAAAAAAAAAAATCGCCCTAGTTTACATATTTAAAAGTATCATACTAAAATTTTATAAAGATCTGAGCAGTCTAAGTGTAGTTTTGAGCGATGTTTACTTACCTAACTGAGCGCGCTAATACGCACCGCGCGTACTTTTACGTTTCTCTCAAAATGATGTTTTTGAGCGGCTTGTTGATAAAATCTCCGAAACTATCGAACCGATACTTACCAAAATTTTACCACATGTTCTTTATGACCATAGCTATAGCGCATATCATACGATTTTTGAAATTTTTAGTTGAACTATTTTTTTTTTTGCAAACACGATGAAAAAAAACATGCTTTTTCGTGGTTTTTCGAAACTTGGCCGCCATTTGGTCATTTTTGACAAAATCAAAAATCGTATGATATGCGCTATAGCCATTAACCTACTGAATCTAAAACCATTTTTTTTTCCGATCATCCATTCCAGACATTTCATCAACAGCGCACACCCATCTTTTTTTGGACCTTTTTCCCCCTCCATTTTTCTCTACAGAAACTGACTAAAATAAATTTGTTTAAAATTTGTTTGTGTATTTTAAAAGTGTATTTATTAGGTCTAACACTTTATATATCAATATTTATAATTTAAACCCATCAAAGAAATTCGTGAAAGTAGCCTTTTTTTGCGCGTCTAATTAGGGTAGACGCCTTAAGAATCCTTTCAGAGTCGCGGCTAAATCTACATTGGTTAAAAACGATAATAATCGTTAGAGTGTATAAATTTTCATTGTTTTTGCAAGTACTTTTCTCACTAGTTGGATATAATTTTGAAGGAAAGAGGCGAAGGGCTAGATAGGGCAGCGAGAAACTCTCTCGGCGGTGGGTTGACCTGGCAGCGGTGGATCGATGCGCACCCACACACCACCGACCACACACCATCGCCTATTTACTTTGTCGTCAGGAGTTTATGTAATATAGCTGGTGTAACGAGCTAATTCAGCTCGACTAAAGGAAAATTTGTATTTTTGTTGTTGTTTTTGTCCTCTCTCGCGTATAAATTTGATTTCCTTCAATGATATTAAAAAAAAAGGGAACGAGGCATTGTAAAGGAAGAAATTTAGTTGCTAGTTTGTTAGCAAATATTTATGGTATTTTTGAGTATGAGAGTTACGTTTATCATTATTTAACGTGCTTTAAGGGAAAACCCCGCTGTGAAGAGTGTGTGAAAATTCGTATATATCTAAAACGACTGCTAGAGAGCAAAAAGGGCGCAATCGACACGATTTATAACGTAACGCGACGCGAGTGACGCCATTTTGTTTATTATCAGTCGTTAGATGTATACACCACACTCCGGTTTGTTATATACGATAGTTCTCTTCGTCGTCCTGCCCCAAATACCCCGACGAAACATTCCAATTACCTTCAACCTTCTGTCTGTCTTTCTCTCTTACTCTCGCTCATTCAGTCGCACGTGCCCACCTAGAGCACCTCGGAAACTCCAGCGAAGCTTCGCCACCGGGCTGATCGCTCCGGGCCTTTCGAGTACTAGTCCACGATTTTCGTCTGAACCGCAGCACGGTATAGAACTAGAGAGAATGAGAAAAAATAAATGAGCAAAAGAGAAAAAAAAAACAGTTGAAATAGGAAAGTAAAATAGATTCAATGGAGAAAAAAAAACGAGAGGGAGGGATGTAGTCCCACGTAAATCACTTATATGCCTTTTTTTATCTGCTCGTTTTTTTCTTTTTGTTCATTCAACCCTTTCAATCACACCGACGAATCGATCCGCGCTGTCCATTTATTTTTCAACCTAATCATTCGAAGTTTCTCCGTTTTTTCGTATATTCTTATTTAAGGTAGTAACCTGGTAACTTAAGCCGATTTTCATGTCTTTTTTGGAGGGTGTTTTTTTGTAGGAAAATACAAATGAATCGTTTTGGATATTTAGGATGTTTTTATTTACATATTGAAGATACAAAAAAAAATTTTATTGAAAAAATTTAATAGTTTATTATTATTATTATTATTGATCGAAGTTGGCACCTCGAAAAAAAAGCGCGTGGGTGGCCCCGGTGATTTTCTCTCTTGATGTTATCTGAAATAAAAAATTCTTGATAATTCTTAATCTATAGACATGTCATTCTGGTCGGAACTACTGAAGTTAAATTTCATGCATAAATAACAAAATGGCGGACTTTGGGAAAAAAAGTCCTTTTATTTTAGCAAAGAAGGGGTTGTAAAATAAAAAGTTAGAGTTGTAAAAATTTCTCGGTAGTTCCGACGAGAACTATAAGTGTGTAGAGTAGCCTGTTAAAATTTGAAAGCAATCGGTCCGGTAGAAAAAATGTTAGGACCCGGGCTGCCAACTTCGAGGTGCCAACTTCGATCAACAATAATAATAATAATAAACTATTAAATTTTTTCAAAATTTTTTTTTTTGTATCTGTAATATGTAAATAAAAACATCATAAATATCCAAAACGATTAATTTTTATTTTTCTACAAAAAAACGCCCTTCAAAAAAGACATGAAAATCGGCATAAGTTACCAGACTACTATCTTAAGGGATCGTCAGCGTTCGAATGAAAAATAAGTCAATGATAATTTACGATGAATAATTAATTATCGTGAAGTGTTTTGAAAATTGTTACTTTCTCTTCGAGATAATCGAAAATTGTCGTTATTCAGTAATGAATATTTTATTATTTGCGATATTTTTTTTTTTTTAGCGCACGTAAAGAGTATTTGGATTTGATGGTTTAATATGATTTAATTTACCGACATCACCAGTTTCGCGCAGATCGATTTTTCAATTGAGCTTATCAGACGATAGTGAACAATTTTGTTCATACCACAAAAAATGAGGTTGTAAAGGGAACGAAATTTTTGTATCCGGTAAAGGGATTTTTCGATAAGTCGCCGATGTGCCAAGATTTTACGGTTTAACTCTATATATAAAGCGTGACACACTGGAGGCTTTAAGGGCTGTTCTCGTTTCTCCGTTGGATAATATACGGGTCAAAAGGTCAGGGAAAATATACCTGCGCCAGGAACCACGTGACACAGCGATTACCCAAGAGAGCTTTCTTCCTTTCCCCATATTCAGTATCTCTCTCGCTCTCTTTCTCTCTCTCTCTCTTTCTGTTACACCATATATATATATATATATATATATATATATATATATATATATATATATATATATATATATGGACAAAGGATTTCACATACAAGAGTATATAAACCGAAGTACTCGTCCTTCCCAACTTTCGTTACAATGGAATTAGAGATCCATTCTTCTCGGTGATATTCTATAGTTATAACGCAAGAGCTTTCGTCACAACGACGCTATAAGAGCGAACGGGTCTCTCTCGGTATCTGCTTCAAATTAATCGATTCCGAAGAAAATTTCATCAATACAAGATAAACACAATTACCCGTGTAAAAAAAAATTAGTCCACCGTAGAGCGCCAATAGATCTATCAGAATTGTCTACGAAAAATGTGTTTATGTGTGAAATGTGGACGCTTCCGGAAGTGAAATAGACTTGTAAATTGTCACTCAAAGTCTGCGGATAGTCAGCGAAACTTGCCCTATTTTAACGTTAAAGAGATTTTCTCAATTCAACGTCAAACTTTCACGTGACTTCTCCGGCCATCCGGAGGGCTGCAATTGTCAGATGCATAGTTCGTATAACCCAAATGCATACCCACTGGCGTGTCTCCGTGGGAGACAAGCGTGCTTTTGGTCAAATATTCGTGATATCAGGGAACGACTCGAGAAACACGACTGTATTTTGACGATCGCTCTACATTACCAAAATACTCTCGTATCTCTTGTGGTAGAACAAAACATCAGCCACCCTTCCCAAGAGGTTCGGAGTACAAAACAAAGTATGTTATATATATATATCTATATGGAAAAGATTCGTGGCAAAAGTATTGATAATAATCAAGAGGTGAAACGTCCTTGATTCGGGGACAAAGGCCATACGGAATATGTTTCATCGACTGGAAGGACGCTAGAATTCCCTGTCTCGTATAACAATCGCAGAAACGGATATTATTCCCCCTTTCTATAGCCACCAGAAAGTTTTTCCATTCGTGATATTCGTGGCGATCCGATCAACTCGATCTCCTTTCAAAGTTATAGGTCACATTTATATATACCGTTGATAGGAAGCTTCTCCTTAGCTCCGTGTTCTCCCTGTTGTCGATGCCCGAGGTTTTGTGAGACCGTCACTCCATCATTGTGCTACCTATGACGGATTCGCAGCGCCACACGACGGGACGCAACGGCAACAACCGTTCCGAAACGGGGGCTGTCATATCTGACGCCAGAGATTTCTCCCTAGCTCACTGTTTTTTTTTTCTCTTTCGCCCCTCGCTCCTTCTTCTTTTCGCGATAGAACCTTTAAAACGTCAGTCATCCATCATACGGAAGCTTGACCGATAAAGTTGAAGCGTTTGCGCGGTATACATTTATAAATAAAGGGACTCTCTCCAAATGGGGATACTCCTATGCGCCGAATAAACGCACACGTCAAAATGTTATGGAAGAATTCACCCCCCTTGCTTGACGAGTGAATGGATAGGTTTTTTTTCAGGGGGGGGGGAGGTAGAACCACATGATCGCTTTATAACGAAACAGAGAGGGGAATTTTCTGTTTCTTTTTAACCGTCTATGCGTTTCGGGGAAACTGTGCGTTTGACTCTCCATGAAAATCGGTGTTTGGCTTGTCGAGAAAGAAAAAAACGAACTTTGCGCACTATTTTCACATTTGCTACGATTCCAAACGGTAACATTTCATTTTTAGATTTTTAATTAACTCAGTTACATTGAGAAAGTTAATTAAATTGTTGCCTCGCATGAAACTTTTTGTTTTTTTTTTTAATGAAAAAAGCAACTTCACGGGTTTGTCTGGGAACGCGATGTTAAATTAATTATTTTTAGTCACGAGTACAAAAGTGCCGGAGGGCGTGGGCGGAGGGGGTGAAGGAAGATTACGCGAAATAAAAAAGTGTGGGGGAGAGCGGGGCTCTTTTCGTCACGGTTTTTTTTTTCGATGCCACGAAGAATTTTCTTTTTCGTCAATGAATTACAATATCTTTGGATCTCGATTCAAAATGTCGTTAATTTTGTTATACACATTAGGGTGGGTCAAATAAAATGACTAATTTTTTTTTTCCTCGATATAATGAAAAATGTATTGTTTGGCATCTCAAAAAAAAAAGCTCTGCAAGTATGAGCCATTCATATTTAAATTAACGGAGAACCCCACTGTGACCCCCTGTTTTTTTTTCACATTTTTCAAGAATTTTTTTTTGTGGGAAAAAAAAGAGATATTCGAAAAAATTTTTTGGGTCTTGTTCCTTATTTATTAATGTATCAAAAAACATTTTTTTCACATTTTTCACGCCGCATGGTGGCGCTGGGGAAGCTCTCGCGGCAGGTGCTGTCATTTCCGCGGCACGCAGCAGAACTCTCTTCAACGTCGATCTGAACAAAAATACCGAGTGTTTTCGTTAATAACATGATATTTTGAAGAAAAGTACACAGGGATTTGGAAAAATATTGTTTTAAACAAAATAGGCACGCCTTTGAAATTAGCTTTAATTTCAAAGGCGTGCCTGATTTTTTTAAAACAATATTTTTCCAAATCCCTGTGTACTTTTCTTCAAAATATCATGTTATTAACGAAAACACTCGGTATTTTTGTTCAGATCGACGTTGAAGAGAGTTCTGCTGCGTGCCGCGGAAATGACAGCACCTGCCGCGAGAGCTTCCCCAGCGCCACCATGCGGCGTGAAAAATGTGAAAAAAATGTTTTTGATACATTAATAAACAAGGAACAAAACCGAAAAATTTTTTTCGAATATCTCTTTTTTTTCCCACAAAAAAAAATTCTTGAAAAATATGAAAAAAAACAGGGGGTCACAGTGGTGTTCTCCCTTAAGAGGTCCCTCATCGCGAATTTTCATTTCCCATTTAAATAACATGGAAACATTTTTTTTTTAACATTGGAATTTTATTAGACTTAAACCGTTGATGTTAGAATAGTCTTTTAGCACCTTTTTGTAGAACATTTGATGCTCTACAAAAAAGCTCTCTTGTGTCTAATCGATAAAAGTAACCGTACAAAAAATAATCGGTGATAATTAGCTCTGGATTCTACTTATCTCGTTTATTAGTACATAAATTTCAAATTTTTTAACATTTTGGTTATCAATATGAATAAATATACTACTAATATATACTACTAATATATTACTAATATACTAATATACTATTAATATATTACTAATTGTTTTCAAACAAATATGAGAGAATCCAGAGTTAATTATCACCGATTATTTTTTGTACGGTTACTTTTATCGATTAGACACAAGAGAGCTTTTTTGTAGAGCATCAAATGTTCTACAAAAATGTGCTAAAAAACTCTTCTAACCTTAACGGTTAAAGGTTAATAAAATTCCAAAGTCAAAAGAAAAAATGTCCCCATGTTATTTAAATGGGAAATAAAAATTTGCGATGAGGGACCTCTTAATTTAAATATGAAGGGCTAATACTTGGAGAGCTTTTTTTTGAGATGACAAACAATACATTTTTCATTATATCGAGGAAAAAAAAATTAGTCATTTTATTTGACCCACCCTAATACACATATACGAGAAACATTAAATTTTTTCAGATTATAATATAAAAATATTGATTTTCCAGAAACATACGTTCGTCACGCAGGGTAATCCATGCGTGGAGAGCATCGAGTCGTAGGATGCCCTATGACGCGTACCACTAATGACAGGGTACATTGTGAGAGGTACGCGAAAATTATAAGGTACAGAGTGACAAAAAAAGTTCTTCAAATACATTTTACTAACAGTTTCCCACGAGCATTACAGTATCCGGACAAAACAAATACGCACGCAGTAGGTATGACGCGTTATAACCAGACACTATAATGAAACGAGGAGTCGGGGCGTGTTACGCGAACAGCGGGAGGCTGTTGCCTTCTTCTGCAAGGGGGTTGTAGAACGCGTGAAGATAGAGAAGGTTAGTGATAGAGTTGGCGAGGAATAGCGAAACACAGAGACAGAGATGAGGAAGGAAGAGAAAGAGAGAAGGAGTTACAATGTTGTGGTACACAGATAGCGGGACAAAGAGAGGAGAATCGAAAAGAAGAGAGAGACCAGAGTAAGCGCTGTTTATGGAGACCGCAGAAGGCGGCATCTCCCGTTGAGCTTAACGTTACTGCCTCGGCACAACCCCGGGACCATAGCAGCACCACCTAACCGTGTGTTGCGAGCCTCCTCTTTCCCGTATCCCTCTTCATAGTACAACACGCGAGCGCGTTATACGAGCAAAAGGGGATTTTCTCGGTGGATGAGCATACCACCGAAGTAACAGTGCCGCGCGGCCATTCGCAACAGGGCGCACGAACACACAGGGGATGATATCCTCGGTCTCGCGAACGCCGTTGGTTTACCGCGGTAGAGAATCTCTACCCAGTTGGGGAGAGGCCGCGGGGGCGCGCCAAGGATTTTCCTCTAATGTATAAAAATAAGCCCACGTGCTTCTTTGCAAGAGTCGAGGATCCTGGTACACGTCTGTGTACAATACGTGCAGTCGGTGCTTCATATATACACGCCTATCGATATATTTACCGTTCAGAAACAAAAGGACGTAATGCACGCGATGTTACGCGTAGAGTTAAGGGTTTCGTGACCTTTTGTTTGCAGGCAAACGATGTACACATAGAAATGTGTCGTACCGGTCGTACATTGTACGTGAATTCCTCTTCGAGAAACAATATCCCGCGTCTCGTTTACTTTTATCTGTACCACGTATTACGATACATTCGATACGCCATATATTTGATCATCCTAGGGATATATACGTATATCCGTTGGACTTGGCAACGTCAAGAACGTGCGGTACGCGAGTGGCAGGGGGGAAAGGGATAGTGAGATATATGGGGGTTGAAGAGCGAGAGATTCGACTTGCGCACGTGTGTATTTACGTATGTACAAGCATATTCTCTGTAACTCGGTATATTATACGGTTTTGAGATTTATTATATTATACCACCAACCCCCGGATGACGGGATTCAATTCGGCGGGAAGCTTTGGGGATTTATTTTTTCTTTCTAACGATATATGCGCGTATGAGACATCCCCCCCGAGATCGAACTGGCTGTGGCGTTATCATTATTTTGTTTCCTCGTTGAGGTTGCTCTGTTTTCCCGAAACAATTCAGTTTTTAAGGGGTCCTGTGCAGTTGGAAATTTCAAAAAATAGATTTTTTTCTATTGCATTTTCGGAATGTACATATATTTGAGTATATGCTCTGAAAGTTTCAAATCGATCCGGCAAATATTCTTGGAGATACATGCATACTTGTAAGGACGCTCGGAGCGTTACAGAGTAGGCGGCCTAAACTTTGAACGCGATTTTCTCAAAACGGTGTTTTCAAAGTCGGTGAGCACGATTTCTCAAAAACGGCGCAACCGATCGGCCTGCAATTTTAACACAACCTTCTCAGATATATTCTTCAGGTATTGATCGAAGGAACAAGATTTCCGATAATTATTTCTATTTCTTTTAAACAATTCAACGAAAAAAATGTTGGTCGAAAATTGGAATTTCTTCTTTTTGGAGCCGCCATTTTGTCAAAAATCAAAAGTTCGACTATTCCTTCGATCAATACCTAGACTTATCTATCCACTAATAGAATCTTTTGGGTTTTTTATTCTGGATAATCCAAACCGGAGATATCGTGCTCACCGCCAGACACCTTTTTTTAGAAGAGCTCCCGGAGTTCGGCTATAGCAGCTTTAAAAATCATTATTTTTACAAATAAAAAAACATGAAAATAAAGTTGAAAATTACCGCAATACGTATATAAATTTTTACGTCAATAAGTTAACATGTTTTTCCAGGAAAAATTCTGGAAAAATCGCTTTTTTCCGTCTACCGACTGCGTATAACTCCTTAACCTCATTGTGATCAAAATATTTCGAAACATTCGAAAAATCACGTTTCGAACGAAATGTCCGGATGGATGCGGGTGTTTGCGGTATGTTTGTGTGTGACAGGGGGTTGCAAAGTTCCGCCGGGTTACTTCCTCATCATTGTTTCGTGTACGCAAAGCTTTCTCTATACGAAAGCCAAAATTTATAAAGCCTCCGTATTTATAAAGCAGGCCGTAGTCTGCTCTAGAGCGCGATTTTTGACGTCATTTCTAATGTGCAATAACGTTTAAACCGTGGAAGTTGTCTTGATGAAAATTTACACGTGCATTTATTGATTCTTAGAGAATACTTGTACATTAAAAAAAAAAAATTATTTTAAATATTTTCATGTAGTTTTTTGCCTTGTTGCAACATGGTGCTCCGAAATCGGCGCCCACTCTGGACGATGTTGTATACATCTGAAAAAAAAATATATATATATATATTCTCAATCTGTATGAGTATTCTGAGCACTGGTAGCAGAATTGGTACTTAAAAAAAAATTTTATTGAGTCGAACAATAATTTTGCCGACATTTTATAACTCGTCGAATAATGAAATATCATTGATGAAAGTTCAACAGGCCGCCATTTTGTCAAAATTTTTTTTTAAGTACCAATTCTGCTACCAGTGCTCCAAATACTCATACAGATTGAGAATATATATATTTTTATGTTTTCAGATGCATACAACATCGTCCAGAGTGGGCGCCGATTTTGGCGCACCATGTTGCAACAAGGCAAAAAACTACATGAAAATATTTAAAATAATTTTTTTTTTTAATGTACAAGTATTCTCTAAGGATCAATAAATGCACGTGTAAATTTTCATCAAGACAACTTCAACGGTTTAAACGTTATTGCACATTAGAAATGACGTCAAAAATCTCGCTCTAGACCAGACTACGGCCTTAAAAATGAACTTCCGACTGGTAGTTAAGAGTGGTAATTAATCATCGAATGGCAACCGTTCACCGGCTCCGTTCCAACGTTCAACAAATAATTCTGGGTTAAAAGAAAAATGAACAAATTTATCATACGTATTTACATATTATTGATACAGTGGCGTTAAAGTTTTTTCAACGAAAGATTTGGTAATTTTCCATTTTTATGTATTTTTTTGTTACTCGATTTTAGGCGGTTCTGCGGTCTAGTTCCTTTTTTTTTTGTCTATTTCACGTACTTAGACGTGGTAAGGTAAAATGTATATCGTATCCTTGTTGAAACAAAAAGAGCTGGGAAAAGACCGCTGGTGTGTCTGTATATACGTACACGCAGACAAGTCGTAAGCTCGGTGAGCAAGGGTTGATGCTGATGACCATATCCCCGTCGACCAGCGGTCGTTTCACGTTTACCCGAGCCTCGACGAGAAACGAAACGGGGGATCAAAATACATTTTTTTCCCCCAACCACCCCCACAGCTCGGTCTTGAATGTCTTGTTTTTTTTCTTCTGCACCCCCCCCCCCCGGCCTTCGCCAACTCTCCCGACGTCAACGCGCTACTTAAGGTTCATTGTTTGGAGTTACGATGCGGGAAAAGCAGCACGAGAGCGGCTGCGAAACTTTTTTATTTCACTCGCGTTCTCTCTGTGGCGTCTGCTGAGGGTAGTTTGCCCCGCTTTTCTCCTCTCATCCTTCGCAAGCTTTTCCATCTTCACCCCACCAACCCCCGGCTCTCTTGCGCCCGCTACCCGTCCATACAACGTTTTGCCCCGGAACTCTTTTTGTTCCACCGGTTTTCCGCGTGTAAATGGGTTAAAAAGAAGAAAAAAAAAAACAGTCGAAGCACGCGAGTGAGCCTCCTACGGCACGACCGTTCCGGGAAAATGTGGTTGCACATTGTGGAATGCCGAAAAATCTCCGGTGAATATACATTCCTATCATATTTCGACTAATGCACATCCGCGTACAGCGAGGCGCGCCACGGTTATAAAATATTTAAATAACTTTCCAATTATACGAATGGAATATTTCTTTGTTATTCACTGTTTTTTTGCACGTGCTTCATCGTTGTCGTCGAAAGAGAAGAAAAAAAAGAAGTATTAATATGTTAGAAAGAAGACCCGAGTGAAATGTTCGAATTAGATGCTCGACAAATTAAATATTACATTCTTATTAGCGCTCATAATTTTTGTGAGTGGGAAGTCGAAATCGCGAAACACCAAAAAATCGAACGATCGAAAAAATCATGTTCTTTTTTTTTTTTTTTTTGGAAAACAAAACTTCCTCTTTGTGAGGAGGGCAAAATGAACAGATTGGTACGAGATATTCCGGCTTTGTTTTCACACAGCGAGTCGCGGGTGCCGGGTTTTTCCATTAGCAATACGGTGGCAAACGAAAAGTCCTACAATAAAATGGTCGATATCAACGAAGAGCCTGCCTCGTTCCCCTTCGTAATCATTTTTCTTCTCGACTGTCCACGATTTTACCCGTACTGCGATCCCGGCAGCGTCTTCACTTGGCGAGATATCAGTGTGGTATTCGTGAAATTTCGCTTTTAATAATATTTAATTACGTTGAATATCGGAACCTTCGCCCGATCCCCTTTTCCATCCCTGAGAAAAGTGAGACCGCGACACCAAACCCTCCTCTATTCTGTAAATTATTCCACTGGCAGCGCTTCTAAGTAATACCACGTCACAGTCGCAGGCAGATGGTTCACCTACAACGAGAAAAGATCAGAAATATCGATTATCCATCCTTTTTTCTTTTTTTATTCTTTCACATTAGAGGAAAATGGATTATTTCAATTTTTTTTCTCCCAAATCGGAGCGAAATTAACGACGTTTGATTGTCCCCTTAAACGTAAGAAAAATTTCGTATTTCTTTTGACAGTTTGTTCACCCCAAAAGAGTGACAAATATGGAATATTTTTTTACTATGAAGCGTCGGAACGATTGAAATCCGGTATTCGTACAAGTGCCTTTTGATTTTGAAAAACCCCGGTCGGAAAAATGTTGCTTTTATAAATTAATAAAACACTGGAATGCTGCATGAATTTTACGTTACTAATACCCTCGATAGTAATTAATCGCTCGCGGAACAAGTGTCGTAATGATTTTTGAGAATGTTCGATTTCGGAAAATGAGAAAAATCGGATTGGATTAGGTCCTCACCGCCGTGTAATTAAAACAACGAGCAAAAAAAAAAAAACGAAACGAAAAAGATAAAGAATCGTTATCGGAGCGGAGGCTCGCGAAAAGTTTCAGTTAATTGGAAATACGAGAACCAAAAAGGTACAGGTAACGACGGACATACACGTATATCTATAGCGAGAGAGGGAGAGAAAAAGAGCGGAGTGGACTACGAATATTTAACGACGCGCGAGTTTCCAAATTAGTCGTAGGAGTAACGGTTTCGTCTCGTCGATTTTTTTTTTCCCCACCCTTGCCATTATTATATATCTGTACATCTCCATGTACCATTCGCACTCGCGCTCTTTTCCTCTCCCTTGTCCCGCGGATATATATATATATTTTTTTTTCTATTTTATTCCACCTCGATCCGCATTTATTCCGTTGAGCTCTACAAATTGGAAGCGTTTCCAGGTTCCTCACTCCGCCGGGAGAGGGCGCGCACTCCCGAGACAGAGAGATCTCGCGTAGCACACGCGGCGATGTTCAGAGAGTCCCTGCCGCTGCGGGCTTGATCTGTTTTTTTTTTAAAACCTTCTTTTTTTTTCTATTCACGTCGTCGCTCGATTCGAAAAGTTGGGAAACATGGTCGCGGTGTCGTGGGAAATTAAAACACGTTGACCGACGCCCTCCGGGTGTACGAGCTACTGTGCTATACCACATCTCTCCTTTTTTTTTTTTTTTTTTTTTTCATCGTATAATTAAAGCAAATTTTTTTTCCGCACTGAAATCCCCCGACGAGAACGAGAGTATGAATCCCTGTCGCGATGGCCTGAATTTTTTTCTTTCTTTTTCAATACATCTAATTCGATCGATCCTGCGTGAATGTCCAAAGTACGGAATCTCTCGATATTTATGGAAACAATTTCGTGAATGAGAGAAAATAGTCATTCGAGAGTTGTCATATGTGGAGACATGATTTTTACGAATTTAATTCTTTTAGCCTGAGTTTCAATTGACTGTGATAACCATTTGTTGAATTAAAATATAGGGGCGAAGGGGGTAATGTCGTACAGAAGGTAATACCGCAAACACCCACTTGTAATGAAGTGAAGGCAATATCGAGAAACGACTTTGTTTCACCGTCTTTATTAGGGCCGAATTAAAAAAAAAAAAAGGTCCAGCTTAAGCATGAGCTTAAGCATGAGCTTAAGCAAGAGCACAGTTTTTCGTTGAATAACAAAATCGTTCAAATTTTTTTAGGGGTCTGCTGTAGAGACGAAAAACGTTTAACGATCATAAAAAATCCGTCTATCTGATTTCAGTACGAAGCACGATTTTTTCAGTTTTTCACCCCCCACAAGGGTGCCTTCCGGACATAGAAGATCGTTCAAATTCTTTTAGGGGTCTCCTGTAGCGACGAAAAACGTTTAACGATCATAAAAAATTCGTCTATCTGATTTCAGTACGAAGCACGATTTATTCAGTTTTTCATCCCCCATAAGGGTGCTTTCCGGACATAGAAAATCGATCAAATTTTTTTGGGGGTCTCCTGTAAAGACGAAAAATGTTTAACGATCATAAAAAATCCGTCTATGTGATTTCAGTACGAAGCACGATTTTTTCAGTTTTTCACCCCCCATAAGGGTGCTTTCCGGGCATAGATAATCGTTCAAATTTTTTTAGGTGTCTCAGCGGAGACACCTAAAAAAATTTGAACGATTATCTGAAATCACATAGACGGATTTTTTATGATCGTTAAACGTTTTTCGTCTCTAGCGAGAGACGAAAAACGTTTAACGATCATAAAAAATCCGTCTATGTGATTTCAGTACGAAGCACAATTTTTTTCAGTTTTTAACCCCCCCATAAGGATGCTTTCCGGACATAGAAAATCATTCAAATTTTTTTAGGGGTCGCAGTTGGTGGCTTGGGTCCCAAATGTTCGCGAAAACCTCGAGCAATAGTGAAAATGAATTATTTTTTTCAAACTTGATTTCGTTGCGCCGCATCGATGCAAACTTCATCATCATAAGAAACCGTAATTATTCATTTTAATTCGAGAACTCTGGCGGACATTACTTTAAGGAACGTTCGAACAGTTGAATCGTTTTGGAATAATTAAACATAAAACACCCTTTGAGGTTCGCCATTATCCCGTTCAACTTTGAACAAATGGGTTTCAAATCAATGTTTATTTCTCAAAAAAATCTCCGCCAGTTAAACTCGATCTTAAGCAGATCCCTTAACGAATACCGGAAGAATCATGGACGAATGAGCTTCGAGTTATGCCGTACGTATGTACGTGTGTCTGTTGAAGCGAGAAAGTAATTCCGGATGATATTTCTTTTTTTCGGGCAAAGCGACGACAATTGTACGAGAAATACGAGAAGAGAGACAGAGAGAGAGAGAGAGAGAGAGAGAGGAGGAAGAAGAAGAAAACGTATTCGTCCGTTCTCGGAGACAGTCGGCGGTATTGCTGGAAGAGCAAAAAGGGGGAAGAAGTTGGGTAAGGTTGCCTAGATTGCCGGATTGATCGTTCATGCGGAATGTCCAATGATCCGTGCACGGTATATACACTTTGGTACAGAAGTCTACGACTTTCGAGATTTCGATGGGGAATGACGACGCTGGATAAGAAATAAAAAAAAATAAAAAAAGACGAGCAACATACAGATCGGGATGCGCGCGAATCTTTTTTATTTGTCTTTCCTCCCGGTCATACGTTTCGAGAGGGACCGGGCGCGGACGAATTGAATCTTTCTCATATCCGGCGCAATTTCTACGAGGCTCTTGTCCCGTCCTAGAATGATCGACGTCGATTTGCGAGAGATGAAACAAAGGACGAGATAAATTTGTGATGGATACGACCCGTTGGATTGTTCGGAAGAAAAAAAGAAAAGAAAAAAAAAATGATGTGATCATCGATCGATCGATTCTTCTAACCGATACTTCCAGCTCGATTGATTATTATTTGACGAATATTATAATCGTCAACGGTATGAGTGAAAGTATTTGGAATAAAGGGCTGTTGTAGAAAAATTTCAATGAACGAACGCTGATGCCTCGTGAATTTTCAAAGTCAAACCACGTTTCTACGAACAGTCTGTCTCATTAAACGTCTCTATATTTCACGTATATATCCAAAGCACATAAAATCCTGAACAGATTCTCGTTCGTGAGAGCGATAAGCAGAAATCTCCACTTTTCACGAGAGCCATATGGACAAGATTGAGCCAAGCGCCGACGTTATTAATGCAATAAATTCGAATAATTCAATTCGATTAGAGAGAGAGAGAGAGAGAGAGAGAGAAAAAGGAACGAGACGAGAAGAGCACGGGTTGTCATTTAACTTTAGGGAGAGACAGGCTTGGTACACGCACACACACACACACACGCATACATAACGATAAACGCTTTGGTGTGTTGCTCGAGTGTAAGGGCGTTAATTGAATGATTCGATTACCAGCCACGGAAATTAAGATCCCTGCCCCCCCCCCCCCCCCCCAACCCGGACGTTGGAGAACTAAACCGAAATATAAGGATAGAAGAGAGAAGAAGACCCTCGCGGCGAGAGTCGCGCAGCTTGAATTTTAATCGTTCCGCGATTTTACACGAAAAGTATATATTCCAAATGGCTTTCCGTGCTTCCATCGGATGGCGAACACTGGCGAATAGAGAAAATGGAGCAAAGAGAGCCGCGACTATCGCAAATTTCTCGTCTCTTTGCATCTCTCAACTTGGGAAGCGCGCTTTTGCAACCCGGAAGCTTCTATATATACCCAAACCCACCGATCTCCGTTTTCACTTCGCTTGCGTCAACATCAACCCCCCATCCTCCTTCTGCTCCTGTCCAATCCCCTTTTCACTATCCCACGCCATCTACAGTGGAAACGCTCTTTTCTTATCGCGGTTGTAAAAAAAAAAAGAAAAAGAAAAAAAAAAACAGACACTTTCATCCATTCGCACGTTCGCCTCTAACATTCGCTCGCTCTTCGGACCGCCATGGAAAATTAGAATAGGGTCGATTAGTTTTTATCGTTTCTTCGTGATTATAATGTTTGTTTTTTTTTTCTTTGTTGCATTTTTTTTTTCTTTCAATTCATCGTTTGCCCGCTTGCGTGTAATCAAGCAAAACGCTCGAAACGTTAAATGCTCGGAGCGATAACGAAAACTTTCGTGTATTCTCTCTTTTCTAGATCTTTATATGCCACGCGCTGTTCAAATACGGCGTTAGTGTTAATTACGTTTTATAATTACGACGATTGCGTTAAATTGCAGTGAAAGTGGTTTCTCGTTATTTTGCGGCAATAGCAGCCATGGGGTCGATGTCGGGAAGCTTTTGTTTAGGGGAAAACCGGGGTAATAGTAAAACACCGAAGGGCGCCGTTGATTTTTTAAAAAATTAATTCAACTGCTCGAATGACCGTGGATAATCAATAACGATTTTGTAAATAATTCATTGTTGAATTTCAGCCGCAGTTGTCGCGATACACGAATAATCACATTTTGCTTCCTCGCGGAGAAAGCCTTATTTTCATGAAAAACATAAATCGTGATTTTCAGGTTTTTCCGAAAATACGTATGTTTCAATTTTTTTTTGTGTCGTGCTATAACATACTCAAATGAAAAAATAAAAAAAGTGAGGTATTACAGGAATCAGCCTGCTGGCTGAAATATCATGTCTTTTATTTTTTATTCTCACTCGAGGAAGCAGGAAGAAATCACGAGGAAATACCCCGTACTCGTATATACGAAATATATGTATAAATGATTTTCTGTTGTATAAAAAGTGCTCTTGTGATGCTGGAAAACGGATTGGAATTTTGGTGTTATGAATGCCTGAAAAAAATCAAATTTCACTCTTTTCCATGTGAAATTAAAAAAAAACACTTTTAACGAAAATCAACTCACTATTTCGATATACTCGTACTTCCGCGATGACCTGATGAAAGTATTCACAGTGAGATGGTTCGTTGTTCTTGAATTCATCGAGTTAGCCCCCGTTGTCGTTCAGGACACACGCGATTGTTTCTCTGTTGCCCGTATTTTATTTAATTATTAAATTCAGAAAAACTACAAAATAAATCGAGATTAGAAAATAGGTTGTTTATCATACATATCAGTAACTGTATACAATCATTTTTTGGACGCGATTAATTTCAAAATGGCGGCTGTGCAGCGTTTTTCCGATGACGTCTCCGTTTTTATTGGCCGGAAACATAACTCATACAATTTTCAACCGATTCACTTGAAATTTTGAATATATCTTTAAAAATACATTGTCTATGGAAGTGCGCAGGATTTTTTTTTTATTGCACAGTTAATTTGTTATTAACAATTTTCTGACGATTTTTTAAGCAAATTTTTCATTTTTCACTTTAGAAGTGCGCCTTCTGGCCAAAAATCAATATATAAAAAAAAAATCCTACGCACTTCCATAGACAATGTATGTTCAAAGATATATTCAAAATTTCAAGTGAATCGGTTGAAAATTGTCTGAGTTATGTTTGCGGTCAACAAAAACAGAGACGTCATCACAAAAACGCTGCAAAGCCGCCATTTTGAAATTAATCGCTTAAAAAAAATTATCGTATACAGTCACTGATACGTATGATAAACAACCTATTTTGTAATGTCGATTTATTTTGTAATTTTTCTGAAAAAAAATCCCCAAAAAAGCCTATTTTTTCGGTCTCTAGAGTGGCCTTACCGCTTAACGAATTCGTGAACGCGCTTTGTAATGAATTCACTGAAGAAGGAACATCGACGCTGCTTACGGAAACTAGCATGTTTCAAATTTTTTACGAAAACAAGCTCGCTTGATATCTGCGCGAAAACTTGCATGTTTCGGCTTTTGCCACGAAAACTCGCACATTTCGATATTCGCCGCGAAAACTAGCATGTTTCGGCTTTTACCACGAAAACTAGCAGGTTTCGACTTTCACCGCGAAAATTAGCACGTTTCAGTATCACTGGAAGTGTTTCTCATTTTTTACTCCACGTTTTTTGAAGATCCTTTTTTACTCCAATTTGACAAAATATGTATGCTTGTCATTTTATACTGTTTTATTTTTTGTTTGAATTTATTTCATACATATTTTACTGTTTGAATTTTGATCTGCTAGGCTTATCATAAGATGGCAAACAGCAAATGCCTCGTCATTTTGGAGTAAAAAAACCATGGTCAAAAAAATTAGAGAAAAGAAAATGGAAAAGAATTGCAGTGTATGCAAAGTTAACAATGCCAGTTTTTTTCCCTCTCGCTACTTCGTCCAAGACCTGACATTTCTCGAGATATCTCAATCGATTGTTTTGAAGATTTTGTCAACTGTACTTTATACTTTAGTCGTTGATCACTCCAAGATTGTGTTTTTTTTAATGAAATAAAAACACAATGAACGATTCTTGGACTGTAAGTAGAATATACTTTTTATAAACAATAATTTTGTTCAATTGCATCGCTGACTCCGAAACTTGAAGGCATGAAAAATATCATTGATGAACAATTTTAGTTTTTGAGTGGTGAAATATTGCGTATCGTATTTGCGAATCGTATTTTCAATAATGTCATTATTTTTTTAATAGAAAACGAATATAAATGTTTAAGGGTGTACGGGCGATACACCCTTAATGTTTTTCATTTATTCCTTATAGTGCTCCCGAAAAAATTATTAAAACATTTGTGAAAGTTCTGAATCTTATTCGATTTAGTTCGGCAAATATACTACTTTTTCCAGTGCAAATCGAAATATGCTAGTTTCCGCGACGGAAGCCGAAACATGCCACTTTTCGCGGCAGAAGCCGAATCAAGCTAGTTTTCGCGATGAAAGCCGAAACATGCTAGTTTTCGCGTCGAATATCGAAACGTGGTGATTTTCGAGGTGGAATTCGAAACGTGTTAGTTTTCGTAAGAAACTTGAATCGTGCTACTTTTCGTAAGCAGCGTCGATATACACTCGTGGCTGATCGCTCGGGAAAAACAAAAGATTGAAAAAATGCTCACTCGCGACAAACACGACGCGGTGCGACTGACGAAAGGACAAAAAGGACGCGCCGCCGTCTCCATCACGGTGGAAACAAACAAAAAAAAAAGTAAACGATGTCGCGTCGCACGATCTTTTCGCACACGCGTTATTTTCGCGTCACTAGAGAAACGGGATTATCGTTTTAATACACCGCTACGCGGTTCAATTCAATCGTCGAAACGAACGACAAAGTTTTTTTCTTTATCCGCACTTGCACTTGACTACAAAGAGACACGGCCGAGTCGCCATTTTCGTTAAATAAAATCGACGGTGGCGCGAGAGGTGGGATCGCGTGCGATACCGGCACGTACGCCACGTTTTTTCTCGCTCTAATTTCTCGGTGATTGCCCGAATTCCCGAGGGACGCGACACCGTTCGTACACATCGTTGACAAAAAGCGGCCGTCTTTTTTTTCATTGTCCCTCCAATCGTCGTACATCGTCGTGTCGTTCGTCGAAGCGATCCTTGACTATTAAGAACTAAGAAAAACACACTTACGGTATTGCAGCTGTGAGAATAGTTTCGTGTATATCAGTGCGAATGTGTCTGTATTCTTCGATGTCAGTCGGACAGTCGTCTCGTGCTTGTACGCTCGTTCGAGGTCAGGCTGCGCCAACGAGAAAAACAACACATAGTGCGAATTTCGAGGAGCGTGTAGAAATTCACGAGTCAGCTATACAGGGATAGTACGACGCGCGGACACTTGCTTCCTTCCACGTTCATTCTCCATATTCGCCGGGCGACGCAATTATTGTTTTTTTTCTTTTATGTCTCGCTCCACCTCGTTCTCGCCCAACGAGGAAGAGGCCACAGAATTTAATCGGCGAATGGATAGATATTACGATCGACAGAGCTCACAAATTATTCTCACCTCCACGGCTGCCGGTAGTGCGATTTTCAGATCTAAACGCACCCATTCCTACGGACGAATCCGGCAATCTTCGGAGGACGATGGGTCGAGATGAAACGGATGGAAAACAATGCCTCTCTTGGATGCGTGCTTACGAGCCAGCGTCGTGCGCCATTTGCCGTGAAAGTAGTTCGCGGAGATAACTACGCGCTCGGTCGCGTCACGGGCCCTACGTCACGATCTACTACGCCGTATATAAATAGGCCTCTATAGATGGCGCGCACGATCTGTTCTATTCTACTTTCGTTCGTCGTAATTTTTCGCAGCGCAGCGTTTGTCTTCTTTTAACGTAAAAATTATTTCATCCCTAGCATGGACGGAAATGTTGTAAATATCACAGACTCGGGGCTTTTCTCGAACGGTAAGTGTATTGTTTTATTTTTTTAGGGATTTATTTGCACGATCGCGTTCGTGAACCAGTTAATAAAGTGTGTGTTGCGCGAGAAAATTGAGAAGCAACGGGGAACAGAGACATTTCCGTATCGACGTGAATGGAAACGGACGTATCTCGATCACGCTAAGAAACATCTTCTCGCTGAAAACGGACATCCGGTCTGCGCAAAAATACGAGTACATGGAAAATGTGAGTTTATTTTCATTGCAATTCTGTCGATATTAATCAATTTCACATCGATGATAGGCAAGTTAGATTTTGTTGAGATATTGAAGAAAAAAAAGTGACGTTATATTTCGCAAAAGCTCTGGACAACGTTAATTTCCACTCGTTAGCGAAGTAATTTTTCATTCGTAAGGTTAGTATACCGGAAAATCTCGAGGCTTCAAATGTTATTCATATTTTTGTGATACAAACGTAACTTGACCTTGTTGTTTCAGGTATTGCTGGTATTTAAGACAAAGGGTCGGGGTTTCAAAAACAAACAAAATTCCATATGTCGCGAGGATGGAAAAAAAACACGTAGTTAGGAAATATGATAAATGGTGCAATAACGGCGAGCAAGGCTCATAATGTTACAACACTGGGCTCGAGAAAAAGGGAGAGAGAGAGAGAGAGAGAGATTTACATATTCCCCGGGTAATCATTACGTCGCGCGCGTCGGGACAAAAAAAAAGGGAGACGTTACTGTTGTTGCTGCTGTACGCGCGGAGGACGCCTGCATTTGGAACCAATTTATGACTTCGGATGAGTTACGACGAGCCTATATAGCATCCCCCTTTCCCTCCCCCCCCCCCCAATCTCATTCTGTTTCACCCTCTTACGATTCTTTCGCGCTACTAACAATTAGCCTTGGCGCAAGTATAAGCAAAGTGCAAAGAGAGTATATACGAGGTCTGTTCAAAAAGTATCGCGAATTCTGAATTTCCGCGGGCTACGTATATTCGATTTTCGATTTTTTTGTGGCGTTAGGTTGGTACTCATGTCCCTCGCTTATGCTGAAGAGATCGGCCATTTTGAATGTTCAGTTAATTGTTGACAGCTGTTTTGGTTAGACGCGTTTTGGCTTGTCTTCGATTTTTGCCTATTCCAAAAAATGGACCAAAGAATCTGTATCAAATTTTGTGTGAAAAAGAAAATTAAGTGCGCGGACGCATTCCGAATGTTGACTGTGGCATATGGTGAGGCTACTTTGGATCAAAGCAACGTTTATCGGTGGTACAAAATGTTCCCAGAGGGCCGAGAAGATGCGAACAACGAAATGCGTTCCGGACGCCCGAGCACATCAACAACAGACGAAAACATTGACGAAGTGAAGAAAATAACATTGGCCAATCGTCGAATCATCGTTAGAGAAGTTGCTGAGGAACTAAACATATCGACTGGCTCGTGCTATTCGATTTTTACCAATGATTTGGGCATAAGACGGGTCGCCGCGAAATTCGTGCCAAAATTGCTCAATTTCGAACAAAAACAGTGTCGCGTTAAGGGTGAACACCACTGTGACACCCTGTTTTTTTTTTCACATTTTTCAAGAATTTTTGTTTGTGGGAAAAAAAAGAGATATTCGAAAAATTTTGTTGGGTTTTGTTCCTTGTTTATTAATGTATCAAAAAACATTTTTTTCACATTTTTCACGCCTTTGAAATTAAAGTTAATTTCAAAGGCGTGCCTATTTTTTTTAAACAATATTTTTCCAAATCCTTCTTCTCTTCAAAATATCATGTTATTAACGAAAACACTCGGTATTTGTTTTCAGATCGACGTTGAAGAGAGTTCTGCTGCGTGCCGCGGAGATGACAGCACCTGACGCGAGAGCTTCCCCAGCGCCACCATGCGGCGTGAAAAATGTGAAAAAAATGTTTTTTGATACATTAATAAAGAAGGAACAAAACCCAACAAAATTTTTCGAATATCTCTTTTTTTTTCCCACAAAAAAAAATTCTTGAAAAATGTGAAAAAAAACAGGGGGTCACAGTGGTGTTCACCCTGAAGATTGCTAAGGAGCTGTTGGACTCGGTCCGCGACGACCCAAATTTGCTCCAGAGGGTCATAACTGATGACGAATCGTGGGTTTATGGTTATGACGTGGAAACCAAAGCTCAATCATCGCAATGGAAGCTGCTTTTTTGGAATAGGCGTAAAATCGAAGACAAGCAAAAACACGTCTAACCAAAACAGCTGTCAACAATTAACTAAACATTCAAAATGACCGATTTTTTTCAGCATAAGTGAGGGACACGCGTACCAACCTAACGCCACAAAAAATCGAAAATCGAATATACGTAGCCCGCGGAAATTCAAAATTCGCGATACTTTTTGAACAGACCTCGTAGATGAGCTGTGGGTTCGGTACGCGAATAAGGCCACATAGGTCCCCGCTATTTTATAGTTGACAAAGCAAATTTAAAAGTATGGGGAGCAAAGGCGCCACATCATGATTTCTTTTACTCCGCGGCGGTGATTTAAAAAAAATTGTCATGATTACGATTTCGGATTGTGGAAATTCGCGAAACGCAAAGTATATTAACGGGCATTTGATTAAATTGGGAAATTAATAATTGAATTGATTCGATGATTACGGAATTGATTTATTAATTGCTTAATTGGTCGATGAATAACTTTATTGGCTTGTCAGTTAGGAGATCGATTGATTTTATCAATAAATTCATTCGTTAATTAAAATTAACTCGATAACCAAGAATTGATGCAGCGCGAGGGTCGACGGAAACTATTCGGATTCGATGAAATTTTGAATCTTTTCAAAATAATCGATGGTTTCAATTTTTATAAATTTCAATAGACCGCTTTAAGGGCTTACATACCGCTGCGCGCGCTGAAAACCAAGTAAATTTGAAAAATTATTATGAAGGCTATATGGTGAGAAAAAAATTAAATGTTTGATTTTACATTTTTTTTAAACTCTTTAACTATAAGAAAAAAAATTGAAAATGTTTTTTTTTTCGAATATTTTCATTATTTTTTACGGGTATGAATGGACTACTGATGAAAACTGTGGCGCCTCTTTGTCGACATCATAACTTTACCAAAAATTATCCAATGTGCAAAAATAAAAATGAATCTAGTATAATAATGTAGTAGTAATAGTCTGACGGAGGGTTTTTTTTTTTTTTTTTAAACTAACATAATTCCAGTATTTAAAACTTTAGTATGGAATTACAAAAAAAAATAAATATTTTTTAATAATTTATAAACCATTGTCCAAGCAAAAAATTCAAAGAACCTCTCGTCAGACTATAGAGAAAATAATTATGAAGATTTGAAAAAAAAAGGAGGTTAAAAAATATGAAAAATTGACTGAGTTATCGGGCTGACACTGTCTAAAAACGTAGTTTCGAGAAAAATGCGTTTAAAGTTTCTGGTAGGTACAACGTGAACTCACGGCTAATTTCCCATTCCAGCTATAACTTTGTAACGGAGTGGAATTTTGTTAAAAGTTTTTTTTTTTTAATTCATCAAAGTATAAAGAATATAAATTTGAAGAGAAAAAACGTTTTTTTTTAAATTTCAGGGGTATGTGAGCCCTTAAAGCTCTAAAGATAAATAGAATATAATTAAATGATGTTAAGTACGGAATTTAGCGAGGTTCGATGAAACGGCTTCGATTTCATGAAATTAAATTATTTTTTTGAATCTAAGATTGACAACACGTATGTGGAAACAAGTTGGAAGTTGAAACCAGCAAATGTTGCGCTTTCTCGAAATTTCACACGACGCTCAAAAGTCAATGCTTCCTCCGCGAGGATGGCAAAAAAATAAAGATAGGTCCTCGTAGAGGGGGCTTTGACATTTGAGCGTTGGATGAAATTTCGAGGAAGCAATCACCAAGTTTCAACTTGCAGCTTGTTTAATTACCCATTAATCCGTAGTGTTTCATCTCACACCCCTTGGCCGTTAATTTCGTTATTATTATTATTTTTTTCCTCGTTTCTCTTTGATCTAGGAATATATCCTGCTCGGAAATTCTTGGTTACACGGACGTAGAAGCGTAAAGAAAAAAAAAAAGTTATTGCATAACACATAAGTCTCGAACGTGAGTCCCCTGCTCTGTTCTCGAATGGATTTTTCCCCGGGAGATTTATTTTGCCGAGAAATCGCGGCGTGCCGTAAGCACATGGGGATTCTACGACGAAATGGAGGGATGTAGAACGCGGTGGAAGGTGAAATTCAGATGGTTCGGATTGGCTTTGAGGCTCGTGGATGAAAACAAATTTCGATTTTGCAACCAAAGCACATTATATATGTAGTTGTGACGTTGTGTCCCAATATATAGACACTGACGTACACGTAAATGCATATGTTTGCATCTCGTAGCTCCCTTATCCGGCTAACACTTTGTACATGCCGTGTATACACGTACATCGAAACTTCGGGATGTTGATATGTCGCGAGAAACGAATATCCCGACGACACACAATGATCTGGCAAAAAAGAAAATTTCCTTTTTCACGAGGAAATATCTCGACGCGAAATTTCAATCTGAAACAAGCGTACTATATTTGATTGGAAATTCGCCGATGAAAATCGTATTCGAAAATTCGAATTCTCCTGATCTTAGTGTTTTCGATTGCAACGAAATTGTACGCGAATTATTCCGCGACGTTGTTAAAAAAAATCATTCAAAGAGCGACGCGTGAATCACTCGCGATCTTGGATTGCGGCGCTCAAAACGATATGAGAAATTTCTCGCAATCGCGTTCTCGTTCCCGACAAACGGCGTTTTAGCCCCTTCGGGAAACGCTAATATTATTCCTGACTCTCGTAGTTTATTCAACGGTGAACTGACGCGGGCACGTCGCCGAAATCTCCGCCATCGCGCGCCCGGACGTGACTCTTTCACTCTCTCACTCTTTTGGAATCGTCGAAGGAAGCTGCGGAGGTGAGATGACAAAAAACAAAGAGGAACGTGCAGACAAAAAATAATAAAAAAAAAAATCTGAAGGATGGCAAGAAACTCTTTGGTCGTTTCACGAGATGACGCGCACGATGACGCTTATATGACACATTGCTACCCCTCTTGCGCGAGGTTCCACCGCGTTTAACGTGTCGCGCGGCGCGGCTTCCTCCACACAAAAAAATTTTTCTCTCTCCCTTGCCCAGCTGGCTCTCGTCAAGCTTTCTTTATATTCACGCTTAACCGTCTTAGCCGGGACTTTTCGTGTTAACGTTTAACTCACGCGATCGGACGTAAAGAGGGCCTCGCAACACCCTCCCACCAGCTCTTCTTTATTCTTCATTTTATCTCTCTGCTTGTTTATTCAACTTCGCGAGGTTGATACAACCTCCGGACGCTTCTGACAATTTATTTTGACAGTTTACACACAGACACAAACACACACGCATACACAGGGAGTCACGATGCCTGCCGAGACTTTTGAAA
This sequence comes from Oxytorus armatus, assembly GCA_958009045.1. Taxonomy (NCBI): domain Eukaryota; kingdom Metazoa; phylum Arthropoda; class Insecta; order Hymenoptera; family Ichneumonidae; genus Oxytorus; species Oxytorus armatus. Next base: position 7,721,727 of record OY253753.1, read on the forward strand.
AATCATTTTGACATCGTTAGCAGAATGTCCGTTTTTTTTTTCAACGTTTTATCATCATAAAGTAATTAAATAATCGAACGAACGATTTACGCCCGTAAATTGTGTAAAAAGCTAAATTTCTTTGCTCTCAGGCCGCGTCCTTCATCCTTTTTTTTTTGGGACACTCGTATCACAACCTCCGTCAATTTGTGGCAAAGTCTCGACGGGCATTCACTTGTATTTTTTACGCCTTCCCTTTGATGGTTTCTTTTTTTTTAGGAATGAGAGAGTATTATACTTCGGAAAAAACGAGAGCTACGAGAGCTCTTTTTCCATTTTTGTAAAACTGACTGACACGCTCGCTTCCAAAGGCTATCAAAACAGAACTAATAAAGGGAATTGAATGAAACACAGTAGGCTACTAAAAGTATGTACTGCACGATAGTAACACTGATCTGTAATAGCAACGCCATCGGGCGGTGAGGCTAAGTACTTGTTGAACGACCCTCGTACTATCGAGACGGTTTGATGTGAAATACAGTTTTGGAGCTCGTACAAGCCAGTTCGTGCGTATACACTCGTGAGCCCAAAAGCACCTGAAGAAGAGCTACCTGTGGTGCACCATCTCGTATACCGACG